>JBAGKK010014323.1:0-11839 GCA_037177015.1 Euceroptres primus
AAAACATAAAAAATGAATAGCATAATTTAGTATTAGCAAAGAAAAATATGTGTAAAAGAAAGCAGACATTTCGTTATTATCCTACATTTTTTGTTTCTTATCAACTTTTTAAATTACTCTTTTCATTAATTCAAAGCGGAAATTCGAGACATATCTTCTCTAAATTTATTAGATTTCCAAACCAACGTTTTTTGACTCTCCTAAAAAATTTTATACTGAAAAAAGCAGTAATAAATCAAGAAGTTCTCAAGTTAAGAACATATATGGTCTTGTTCGAATTTAAGACAATATTTTCATGTTTCTGAAGTTTTAAACAAATGAACGAAATTTTTTCGCAACTTTTTATCTTGCAATATTGTTCCAACTACAAAATAAAGAGAAGAATCATGAGCTTTTTTATCATTATATACATTAGTTTTTTTATTATTAAACTAATACTTCAGAACAAATTTGATTTTAAAATGAAATCAAATACAAATTTCGTTCATTTGAACATTCAAAACTTCAGGCACACATATTTTTTTGATTCCTTCCTACTTTTTACAATGTATTTTCGACGCTTCATACAAATTCAATCAAAATTAGGACCAATCAAAATAGTTTGACTTCTGAAGCAGCTATTTGTATTTTCTACAAATAGTCTCTGTAAAAACTCATTCATGAGAATGAGTTTTTATATATTAATTCATGAGAATGAGTTTTTCTTTTTTTCTATCTTTTTTTTTCTGGGAAGATAATCAAAGTTGCAATGCAGGCTGAGAATGGTTCGGTCGTATTTCTTATGTTGCGATATGCAGATAGACGGACAGACAGTTCAAGCATCCACCCACGTAAGTGTCTCGCTCTCTTTTCTGTCTGCCTCATCTCGTGTCGTCTGTCCGGACCAATCTCGAGCCACCGTGACCGACGAATATGTGTAGTTCGCACGGTTCTTGCAAGTGGTACACAATCGTCGCTCATCTTACGCTTACCTCCTCTGCTGAAATGACGGCGGTACTAAGATTTTTCGCTACCACGTCAGAATAAGTTTATTTGCTTTGGCCTCTGTCCAGGTCGAGTGTCCAGTGAAAAACGAGGCTGTATGACATATAAATTATTCTGGCACTTGTACCGCATCATATCTTCTTTATTTGCTGCATTTTGATACACGCTTAAATAATTGTGCAACCCACTCACAACATGCCAATAGATCAACCGTTTCAAAATTTCAAATTCAACTATATGAAACATTTCACAAATGAAGGAGAAATTTATAAAATTCATGTTAAATTCATCTTCTATCGGATACATTCGTCATTCATACTATAAGCTTAACAGGTTATTTTAGCAACATATGGATACATGTGAGCATAGAACATTGCAGAAAGGCTTGGGTACTCAAAAATCCTTATATTTAAAACAGGATATTTTTAAGAATAAGATCATGGGTGGTCACTCTACAATGTCCTATGCTCACATTTATCCATACGTTGCTAAAATACACGTAAAATCTTTCAAATATCTGAAAATTTCATTGTGTCTCTTGTCTATGATTGTATTTATAAGCATTCGAAAGACTTTTTGCAGTCTCTTAAAGTAAAATTGGATTCTTTTCTGGGATACACCTTTTCTCTATTACTCCTAAAGATAAAGAAAAGAAATTAATAGTCGTTTGATTAATTTCAATTTCAATAAACGACTAGCTTTTCATGTGTTCCCAGATTTGAATTTCAGTTTTGGTCATCGTGTCCAGAGCCACATTTCGTCGGATTTTTAATGAAAATAGTAGTTTTCCGTATTTAAACCATAGAAAAATGAATTTTGACGTAAATTTTACAATATACTTATGTGAAAATCGGTCAGAAATGTAAATAAAGTCAGAAATTAACAAATTTCACAAAATTTCGAAATCTTTCACGATTAAGTTCAATCCTAAGTTGCTGGTACTCCTAATTTTCTTTTTGATTTCGTTGCTAGTATGTATTACGATTATTTTAAGACTAGAAAGAAAAAAATCGCTAGACCAATTTTTAAAAAAAAATCAATTTTATTTTTTTTATTTATACCTCAACTTTATCCCAGTGAAAGATACTTTAACGTCCTGTTTTATTTATTTTCCTCTTTCTGGAACATGTGAAGACTACTTCGAAACCAAAACGAGCGAAAATGATTCACGTATATTTGAAAAAAAAATCAAATTTATGATTCTTTTTCGACAAAAAATTGGGTTTTGAATAACTTAGAACTTTTTTGTGTAAAAGGGAAATATTGTTTTATTCAAACTGACTAAAATAAAAAGGAACTTTAATAACAATATTATTTTTTCTATAATCTGTTTAAATTAATATTACAGCAAGTGAAGACTGTTCTATTCGGATAATACACACAGTAATCGCTTAGCGCAGTCCGGATGATTTTTAATTGATTCCACACAGTTTTGAAGTCGAAATGAAATGATTCCTTGTTAGCATACTAAAAACATCAAATCCCATTTGCTTATCATCACAGAAATCTTGAATGTGGAAAAAAAACTGTGTGAATTTTAGGAGTAACCGAAATTTTGAGGTCTAGGTAACTTTTTTTTGAAATCAGCGATTTATAACTGGAAAGTAGGAATTGACCAAAGCAGACAGCAACAAATGCTTTAAAGTTTTCCAACTCTTTGACATATTTTAAGCAGCCCAAAGTGCATGCTGAGTTGAAAAAGAGTTACCTAGACTTCAACATTTCGGTTACTTCTAAAATTCACGCATTTTTTTCACATTCAAGATTTCTGTGAAGATAAGCAAATGGGATTTGGTGTTTTTAGTGAGAACGGAAGGAATCACTTCATTTTTATTTCAAAACTGTGTGGAATAAGTGCAAGGTTACCAAAAATCATCCAGACTACGCTAAGCGATTACCGCGTGCATTATGCGAATACGCGGTCTTTACTCTCTGTAATATGAATTTCAGCTGATTATACAATAAATAATATTGTTATTGAAGCTCGTTTTTATTTTTGGCTATTGGAATAAAAAAATACTCCTCTTTTTCAAAAAAATATTTGGAATTATTAATAAACCAATTTATTTCGAAAGAAAATCTTAAAAACGATTTTTTTTCAGAAATTGATCAAACATGTTGGTTCATTTTTGTTTTGTAATAGGTAAACATGAACAAAAAATTAAAATTGATTTTTCTCAAAAATGGGTCTAGCGATTTTTTTCTTTCTAGTCTTTAAATAATCGTAATACATACTAGCAACGAAATTAAAAAGAAAATCAGGAGTGCTAGCACTTTTGGGTTGAATTCAATCGAGGCTAACCGTGCTTTGTAATGTCATCGTGTCCCGCGTTTTTTCCAGATAAGTTCACTTTTTATAAGGTAAGTAATACGTGAAAAAATTATCCGTTAAAACTTATTCGTCCTTACAAACTTGCAATTTAAACAAATCTATATTAAGGAAGTAACCTTTAAAAACGAATTCCTTTTCATTGATTTATTGTCATCGTGTCCTACGACTACTTTATGATATCTTGAGTAAAGTTAGTCGTTTTGTTTGAAAAGAATAATAATTTTTAAATAGGTCAACGAAAATATAAATAGATTTTTTCAGAAAATCCATATAAGGAAGTAAATTCATTAAGGAAGTAACCTTTAAAAACGAATTCTTTTTCATTGATTTATTGTCATCGTGTCCTACAACCATTTTATGATATCTCGAATGAAGTTAATCGTATTGTTTGAAAAGAATAATAATTTTCAAATAGGTTAACGAAAATAAAAAAAGATCCTTTTCAAAAAATTCATATTATTTATCATTCAATGTAATTACGATATTATTGATTTACAATAAATGTTGAAATATATATTTAATTCGTTCTCTATAGTCCATTCATGTATTTTAAGGACTGGAGATTGTGAAATATCATGTTCGTTAAAAAGGTTAATAAAGACCATAAATAAATTCTTAATACGTTTCTTGATCTTGTTCTCTACTATTTTCGTCGATTTTTCAGATGCATACTATCAGAAAAAACGTACGTTAATCAAATTTGAAATATTTTTTTCAACAAAAATTATTAGGTGAATATTGACGATTTTTTTTTATTTTCACTCATACATATACAGGTCTCTGAAATAAAATATAATTGTTATTTAAACTAAAAAATATTGTAAATGGTTGAAATAAAAAATTTGTCATTAAATTAAAAAAAATGTTGAATATAAAATAAGAGCGCACTTCTTCATCTTGCTCATAATTATTTTTACACTTGATTAATACGAAGAGAAAAAAAGTTTACTTCCACTGTGATTGATATGAGGAAAAAAAAAGTTTTTGTATGGATCGCAAAGATTCTTCTTCTTTAAACTATAAACTCGAAAAATTCCAACTTTTTGATTTTCACCCATAACTAGAATAGAAAATACAGAAGTAATTCTAATTTTGAATTCCTTAAACTCCGCCTTTAAAATAAAAAAATGAAAACAATTTTTTTCTTTTTCTTAGCAAAAACTTGTATATTTAATAAAAACCATTATTACGATGCTTCTATAAATTAAATTAGAATTGTTACAATTTGTGCCAAGTATCAAAATGAATTTTCAAATTAAAAACATTAAATGCAGGGTTGAAAAGCAGAAATTCCTTACAAGAACCATTTTCGCAGGAATTTCCTTTGCGAATAATTGTGATAATTTTAGTAGTAATTAGTCTAATTTGACGGTTTATTCTCTAAACACTTTGTAGCGAAGAGATGTCTCATTTCGCTCGAACCTCATTTGTTTTAGTAGTGCAGAGGTTCTTTGACGAAGTGCCAGCGAGGAAAGGTGCTACTATTGAATAGGCGGTGAAAGGTTGTCACTACTATCACTCTCGCTTCTCTCGTCAAGTAGAAAGACACTAAAATAAAATCATGCTACACTGGTATTATAATCTGTTTAACTTTCAACATTACTCTTCTGCCGGATGTCGTACTGAGAACTATTTGCGATGATCAAGTCGTTTGTTTTTTGTGAAAACTCTAGCCTAATCAGAAGCGACATGCGTAATTTGAGCAATAAGGGAGATCTCTTTTTATTTTCCCGGGATTTCAAATTCCCCGAATAATTTCAATTCTTGGGGCTGATACTGGATGCGGAACGCAAGTGAGAGAAAGGGAGAATGAGCCCGGAAAGCCAGACGTCGTTGGCAATAACTTGTTGCACCCAACTACTTGTTGCACGCCTCTCAAAATTCTTCACGCCTCGCCGAGTAATTTTACCGTAAATTGCCTCTTCGGAAAAAATCAGCCCTCTTCTCGCTTCCCTTTCAGCCCCTTCTCACAGCCTCCCTCGATGCTTTTATCTCCCCTCTCTTACTCTCCCGCAAGTACTCTTTCAACATTTCTCATTGGCTCAGCTAACAGATAAGCAGGAGCTGGAAATTGGCCAAGTGACAATTGTTCCTTATCACCCTGTCAACAATTAAAAATTTTTTGCTTCTTACGAGCTATATTGAAATTTTATTCAAAGTTGTGTTTTTTAAGAAATATTTATTTGATAAAAATCTGTAAGGAACTTTCAAAAATTCATGTCATCCAATAATTTATTTTTAGTCAACCTTTCAACCGCATCGATGATAAGTAAGTCTTTTCCCACGTACCGATACTTTATTTTAGCATAAAATTTGAATTAGTCGTCTATGCAAGATTCGAATGTTCCGTTCGAATGACGTCATTCGTAGACCGCAATAAAATTAATTTACCTGAGCCCTATTTCCTTTCTGTGCATTCCGCCTCACTTAATACAGCTTTAGTTTATTAAACTTCAATTTATTAGTCTTATTTATTTTGACTCTAAATTAACAAATAAATTGAAATTCAAAAATTGAATGGATTTATTGTACCGGAATAAGTGCAAGTCCAATTAAAAAGAGTGATAATTCAAAGTAAAATATTAATGAATGTTTCGAAGGTAAACAGGCATTATTTAAAGTTGTAAAATTTATTGTATGAGAATTATTTATGTTTGGCAAAGTGGAGTTTGAAGGCGTTTATCGTCATTGTTAATTAGCTCGGATTTCGAAGCATCAGGCAATTCGGCACGAAGCCACTTTTGAAAGAGGAGTAGCAACACGTGGATTTATTAAACGTTGAAGGATGATGCTCACATCAAAGAGGGTATTATTAGGTTATGATACGATGATGCGGGCGTTACTTAAAATTAGAAACACCCCCGCACTGTTTCATATTTCTAAGTATTTTAGCACTTCCTGCAACTAATTAGAAAAACCTTTCAACTGGTTTTCCTATATTAAGCATACAATAGAGAAAATATTTATATTTTAAACATATTCATACAAATACAGAAAACTCTAAATGATGAATTATTTCAGTTCAAATAAAACATTTTTGTGTTATAATGTAAAAATCCTGATTAATTTATCTACTTTTTTTGAATTTTAAACGTAACTGACATATCTTGGACCGGAAATCTCACTGGTCGTGATGTGGTGAACAAGTCGTCGATTTATCGAAACATCGATCAATTGGCGCAGCTATAAACCCGTTTCTATCCTCAAGTGCATTCCGATATATCATTTGCCTATGAAATTAGCGATTGTCGTCTTAAAAGATACGCTTCAGTGATCCACGATTCTGGATCGACTTTTGCCTCGATCCTTTTTATACTCTTATAAATAATTATTAACTGCTCAGAAATTCAAGTTCATGGAAAATAATTCTATGAAAATCACATTCATGCATGTCCGGTCACGTAAAACCTACACCTTCAATAAAATTACAGTAATTTATCAAGACTTCTAGGCGTTGGGATGCATGAATCTTGATTACTGACTCGATCCTTGAATTAACTCGTAAAAAACTATATTCATAAAAAACTATATAATTTAAATAAGATTTCTGCTCACATTTCTGCAAACAGACCAAAACTGTTGATTATCTCAAATCAGTTCAAAGTTCCAACAAGAATTTGAAATTGAAATTTTGAAGATTAAAAATTGGGTCATAAGGAAGATCTCATACATATTTGTGTTTCTTTCTCATGTTATATTTATTTCTTCTGACTATCCTTATTTATTGTGTATATAAAACTCGTCATTTCGCATGTCACTTTCCGCCGGTACGATTCACCCAATCCGAGGCCAATCGCATCGAATCAATTTAAGCATTCTCTCTGACTTATTGCATCTTTGTTGCATCGTCTTTCTGCAAATACATACATCAATTCGAGTCAGTACGAATCACGCTGACAGGCCTGAAGCTTCTTTGGGATAAGGCACAGACAGGTGTGAATCGTTTGAAAGACGTGAACACGCAGTATGCGTGAATTAGTTGGGAATGCAAACAAGACTTTACCCCCCTTGCTTACATCCAAGCGCCCACAACCTCGAAAGGCAAACTTCAGAAACCAAATAATTTTTCTTATTCTCTCATATCTGATAACTAAAATACTATATAGTATATATTTTATTTTTTATTACACTTCTTCAATCTGAATTGCCAAAAATGTGCGCTCCCTATTTTTATTATATACTCTCTAAATCTGAATTGGTCAAAAACTACTAGTGAAATAGCGAGAAGTCTTCCACCAATTGAATTAGTAAGTATTTTTACTATCAAAACAGACACTCAATTCGACCTAATTCTAAATAAAATAATCTTGTTAAAAATAAGACTTTGATTATTGAGATTAGAATTCTAAAACCAGGGATTAAACCGAAATAATTTGGATTTCGGTTTCCCCTGTTCGGTTCAAACCCTTAAAAATTTCGGTTTCGATATTCGCTTTTCGGTCAAAACCCGTAAATATTTCGGTTTCTTTTTTTTCCGGTTTTTGGTTGTTTAAACTATAAATGAGGAAAATAAGTTATTGAGAGGTAAAATTACACGTCTTTTAGTAAGAAAATACAGCAAATGACTTCCATAAGTGGAATTAAAATGAAAAAAAAAAATATAATAAAAAATAATATAATATAAAATATAATAAAAAATTGTCCATAGAAACCGGTCGAAACTTTATCATGGGGTTATAGATAATTACACTGAAGCCTCGGTTTATTGCGCCTCGGGATACCGCTTCCAGGAATGTTTTTCATGAGTGAGGGGTACAAGGGGACGAAAAAGCTGAACCCGGAGCTCAGCGGAGTTGCGCAAGTACCGTAGCAACAAAGTGCGCAGTAGTGACGCAGTAGTCTACGCGGAGAATTCTGTCGGTTCACATCAGTTCGTTTTCAGTGTTTTGGTTAAGCGTTATATATAATAATTCATAAATAATAACTAAATAAAACTTAAAATTAAAATAAACGTTAAATTAAAATTATATTTAAAAAATATTTTTCACTCGTGACGAAAATCAAACAAAAATAGTTCACACGGCTCTGACTTGTTTACGTTTGAGAGGACCCCGGTTTATCCGAAGGCTATTTCGGAGATCCCCGAAACCCCTGGTAAACCGGGGCTCCAGTGTATTTTTTGACTGAAGCTTTAGTCAAGCTTTAGTCAAGCTTCAGTCAAGCTTTAGTCAAGTTTTAGTTTTTAAAATTACTAAAAAAATAGTGAAATACGACTAGTAATTAGTAAAAATTTTCACTAAAGTGAATTGGTGACCCACTTTTCACTAACTCAGATTTAGAGAGTGCTCCTAAAAGCGTTACAGATTGAATTAAGCCCAATTTTTGGCTTGAAATAAGACTTTTTTTCAGTGTAGTTTTTGGCTAATTCATATTTAGAAAGCATATATAATTTTATGAATATTTAAGTAATGTAATCGAATTGGAATAAATCTTCTTATTGAAATGAAAGAACTATTAATATCGGTTATTTTTGCTTTTTCAGCTTACTGGAAGTTGATGGAAAAATAAAACAAACTTTCTAAGTAATAAATCATTAATTGAATTTTTTTATTCATTTAATTTTAATTAAAAACTGTTAGTTCCGTTTACTTTAATAATGAAAGAAAATCCAACAGTCACCATCATTAATGACCCTGATGAGGTGATATGAATCCATCGGTTTTTAATTTTCATGAAATGAAAAACAGCCTAGCTGTTCATAAAATATATCCAGATGAAGCATATCTTATTTCTGCATCTTAGCCTAATTCTTAGAAAAACTTTCTTCAAAATGTTTAATTAGGGAGTTAGCTTCTTCAAGGTTTATGATTTTGTCACAGCAGACCCCCCTGTAGTTAACTATCGAATTCCCATGCCACTAATTAGCAGTTCAAATTAAGAAGACTTCTTAAGAAACTTTAAAGCCTACTTTATTCTATTTTTGGTATCGACACTGGACTGATACCTATAAACGATGTTTCTATGCGACTGACTGAATATTTCTTCTTTTTTTTTATTTTCTTTTCTACCCACGCGCACTTAAACCAGTCAGGTGAGTTCTGATTATAATATGCTCGTAAAACAGCGGCATGCGGTATCTTTAAAGATGGGATGCGATGGAAAAAGGTAAAGACTGGCAGAAGGGGAATTCATGGCATTCAACAGGTGGATTCATTCTTCGACGGCAAAATAGATAAAAGGATTGAAGAATAAAAACGGGGGTGGGACTGTCGACATAGGTCGAAACTGTGGATTATTGACCACTTCATTCATTCATATCTACACCCAGAAAATTATCTGCTCTCCCTCAAAGCAAAAAATAATCCGTTTATTAAGGGACCTTTTTACAGAAAAAAATATACCTGAGTCTTTAGAACAGGTTTCCTCGTTTCTGATTAAAATGTTTTTCTTCTTTTGAATCCTGAAACATTATTGGCGTAATACAGGGGTTTTACTGAATACGTAATGCTGCGTCATATTATACTTGCTTCTAATTATTTTACAGTAAAGAATACATGAATACAAATTTTATGTTATAAAGACGCACCTGGTGTAAAATGTTGGAGCACAAATTAAGAAAGTGGGCTTTTTTAATCCTGAGAATTACAGTTTACAAATTAGTGCTATAGAATAAATATCAATGTTATAGATACATTGATATGCCTTTTTTATATTTATTGTAAAACATATTAATGTACCTGCGATTATAAATAGATGCTCGACATGAAATAGTAATTGGTAATGAAATTCTATTAAAACTCCTCATTCATTTTCTGTGGAAATATTAATTTTCGATTTGACTTGTAATTTATAAATACAATCTGGAAACTCGAAAGTAAATGGAGAACGAACACGCGCAAAGGATTTAAATTAATGAATGAAGAAGCGGAGGTGCGAGGTAACGGATAATGCATTATTATTATTGACATTTCTCTCCCACTTTTGCTCCAAAACTTTGTTCTCTTTTTTTCCTGTTATCTCTCTCTTTCTCTACTGGAGCAAACGATGACGTACGATAAAAAATCTCATTTTCGTTGCACCTTGCGCGCCGAGTGGGAACGCCCGCTAAATTATATTTTTCCCAAATCGTCCAAGGGCCACGCCCATTTCTCCGTTTTTGAGGTGACCGCGTCGTTAGTGTTTTATTTCAAGCTCAATTGCTTATACTAATTAAGTAGACTTTTCGGAATGCGGTTTTGTATATACTAGTGCAATAATTTGAACAGTAAATTATTAAAATGGAATTTAATTAATTTAAGCAGAAGATATAATTCATAAACATACCTTTATGATAAGACGAATTAAGATTTAATAATTTTTTAAAAACAATTTAATTTTCGAACAATATATTTCAATCGAAATATCTTTCTTTCCAAACAATACAAACGAAAGCCTAATGTAGTATAATAATAGAAGTGACAAGAGATATGAGTTTCGCTGCGACAGATTCAATTAGAGAGAAAGTGCATATATCTCGTTTTCTTAAGCTGCACCTGCTAATTGTTCATTTCGTTTAATGCATTAGCAGGACCATTATTCTTAATTACGGGGCCCATAGTTGAACAGAATTCGAACAGACACGTGTAGGTCTGCGCATGTGTAAGTTTCTTCTCTAAGGTTATACTACTGCATACATTTTTAGACTTAAACATACATATTTGTATTTATATAAATAGTCTTAAACATATATGGGTTATTCTCCACGCAGAGGGCACTTTCGAAAAAAGTAAATTTTTTTCGAAAATTTTTTCAAAATGATTTCATTTAGTACACATTAGGTTTATTCACATTAATACAAGAACCTGTAAATGTATTCAAGCTACAAATTTATTTGAAAGGCTTGTGGAGCCTTCTGACGTCGCGCGCATTTTCCAACTTCTTGTAACTAGAATTATTCCTCAATAAAGTCAAAGAGTACAATTTTTCACAAATGAGGAATAATAGAATAGAAAGTAAAAATTAGATGTAAAAAAGAAAAAAAATGTTAACTTTAAATAAAAAAGATTTTAAACTAATTTTTTGCATTAAAATTAATCATTCTTTGATTATAGTTTGAAGATTAAAGATTAGGAAATTGATTTGTTTTGCAACTATAATAATATAAGTTATCGAAATTATTAACAATTTAATAATGACAAATAATAATTTTTAAAAATGCATAATAAATCTTTTTCTTAGTCGTAATAACATATTTTGACAAAAAATATACGTAAAATTTTGGTTAATTTTGTATTAAAATAAATTTCTTATTTTATTAAGAAAGAACATAATTACAAAAACATAATTATTTCTAAAAAATTGTAAATAGAAAAATAGATATATAAATAATAAATAGAAAAAATAAATAGAAAAAAATAAAGAACAATAAAAAAAAATTTTATAAAAAAATTTTTAGAGATCAAGTTTCCTTTTTCGACAAATTCTTTTTGGTCTTTCTGTTACAATTTTAAACTAATTTTTAAAATTAAAATGAATCATTCTTTGATTATAGTTTAAAGATGAAAGATTAGGTAAAAATAAAATTGATTTGCTTTGTAACTATAA
>JBAGKK010014334.1:0-11837 GCA_037177015.1 Euceroptres primus
ACGACTCTCTGCGCATTTACTTTTGTACGTTCAGAGACTATATACGCGGTCCTGAATGTTGACATAAGACTGCTTGCGGGAATAGCATTAGATCAAGGACCGTATACCCCCGAGCCCAGTCCTCGATCTAACGATGAGTGTGATTTCTTTAACTGATATTTTGAGGGGTGCAATCAGAAATTTTGTATCTGCATTATTTCACAAGATATAAATTATTAAGAAAGAGTTTTTGAACGCGTGCGAAGCGGCGGAGATTTCTTCAATCGCTCGCCCTGTAAAATTTCACTTTTGCCTAGTAGGTCCCTTTTCTCGGATTGCGTCACATATGTATAATCAACAACTGTAGGTGTGTATATAGGAATATATGTCTTGAAGTTTGGGGCTTTCTACTTATATTTTATAACATGCTTGTGCATATGTATTCGTTCGCATTATTTATCACTTCTGTATCAAGAATACCATTTATACCTCTTTCCGACTTGCGGCGGCGACGCTACGGTAGCCAGTAATTTTTTTTACGAAGGTACGTTAATCACGATTTTGAAGATTCCAAGCACGAGGCGTTAACTTGTGATTGTCGTTTCGGAATTCATTCAACGATGAAGCAAACTTTACTTTTCGAGAAGAGAAGTTTTTCTTCGCGAAACAACTTTTTTGCGAATAATTTCGACATTCAACTAGTCATCGAGTGAAACGTGCTAGACATCTCAACAGTGTTATTTAGCACAGTACCAAGAAAGTGGCTTTAGACCTTATCATTCTTGTAAATTAAGGAAAAAAAATTGTATGTCATCTACTTGGCGAAACTCACTATAGGCACTATACGTACTTGATTCAAATACTTTTTAACGTAAGCAGAAATCTATTTTTTAAATGGAAAAAGCATCCTGCATGAATTGATAAAAATAAAGTTATGTAATCCAAAAAGATTACAAGTATTCAAGATCGTGATTTTATTGAAACCTTGACAACACATACCAAGCACCCTGAAACTTTTCAACTTTTCCATGAAATCACAACTTACAAGATATTTTCTATTTCGTTGGTTCAACTCCAATAGATGTTTCCAAGTAAGCGACATGCAATTACCTCAATGATACTTTAGTCAAACTGGAATTAATTACTTTAGTTTTTACAAACAGTACGATTTATCTTTTTCATTTAGAGAAACGCGGAACGAGCACGATTCGCAGGAACAACAACAAGAGATTAAAACCATAAATTTTTGTATTGTCATATTTGTTAATTGTTGACTCGTTGCCTAATGCTAATAGCATTAGGCAACGATACAACAATCGCATAAAAATATCGTAGAATAACCTAACTTCGGACACCTTTTTTTCTTGGATTTAGACTAATTTTTCAATAAAAAATTAACTTTTGACATGATGTCAGACAGTCTATTATATAAAGCTTATGTGATAAGTAAATATTTTTAAATCAGGTTGAGTTAGAATATCGTTAGTGTAATAAAAGCAAAACTATATGATTATAGTGTAACTATAACTATTTTTTTCGTAATATAAAAAACATGTTTTTTTAAATTCCAATAATTGACGTTTTGACCGTCCGCTGTTTACATAAGAATAAGACACCCGTTGTACTATTTGCGGAGGTAGAAGTTGTCACGTGGGTCGATCTTGCTCTTACCTTTCCGACTGAGGAGATCGGAGAGATTGGAGATCAGAGATCGATCCTTCGGGAGGAGCCACGCGAGCAGTGCCGGTGATCAGTGCGTTCTAGTTGTTTGAGAGCACGATTGCGCGTCAACCGTCAAATAGAACGCAAGTGGGTTTTACTAATCGTCGCGTCGATCTTTGCGCGGGAAAGCATGCCATTCAAACTTGAAACATCCAGCCCAGCTATCCCGGTTCTCCTCTGTGGTTAGTCATTGGTTATATTGACCAACTGACTGCTGTGGTGGGGATCGTTGCAATCTCATCGTGGGATTTGGTCTCTTGAGTCATTTCAGTTTGAGGAGAAGGTACGGGTTTCTCGGTGCATTGAAGCCATCATCCCAATATCTTATCTTATCTCATATATGAATAAATAGTTCATCTCTTTCTTTCTTTCATTCGTTTCATATTCAATATTTACATGTATTAATATTTATATAAATACGGCCGTAAGCTCAGATGACGTAATCAAGTTGCTCGTTATTTAGAATATAGGACCTCCATTGCAATTTGTTTGCCAAGTTTTTATCTAAGTTGCAGATTAGAACGAGAACCTGCAATTTTCTCTGCATTGATTAGATGTAAGATTTTTGTGCAAGCAATTTTTGGAATTAATATTATATTATTAACAAATTTACAGCGCCCCCTCATCGTTAGAAAACACCTCCATACATTGTTGGTTAATTAAATAAAGGTTGCTGCTGCTTAGTAGAGTCTTAGAGTAGAAATAATTCACGTTCTTGGCACAGTTTCATTTCCTTCTGAATGATGCTGCTAACGCACTTAAATTTGTCGAGATAGGTCGTAGACCCCTTTTAAATTGTCGCACGACTTCTATATCTTGATTCTCAAATATACCATTATCTATTCAAATGAAATTCGTATGCAAATATATATATATATATATATATATATATATATATATATCGTTCTTTTCTCAAACTTAATATTTGTCTCAATAAAAGCAAGCTCACATCTTTACGTCTTAATTTTTTTTAGACTTATGGCTGAAAATCAAGTCGAAACACGCCCATCGCGTGCACCTTCAGACAGTTGTTAATTCATTAGTAATTATGCACCTGACCAAGAATCTCGAAACTGTATTACTGCATACGCCGTGGGTAATTCATTACCCTTTCATTTGGAAAGAGGTATAATTTCATTCATATGCACGAATTGCTTTTGGTCATTGGGAATAACGCATTTACTCTCGCTGCATATAATACTCACCCTTCATGCTATATACCTGATGTCTGCCTAATCTCACGTCTATTAAAGGCCCTTTTAAATGACTAATCTGTGTAGATCTAAATTGATTTTCTTCATTGAATTTTTCCCAGTGCAATATTATTACATATAACGTACAAGGTGTGCTATTAACTTGCAAATACTTACAAGTATGTAGAACAAAGTGGAAAATAGGTTCATCATTGGAGCTGACACAATTTTTAATTGTGAGTGTTCCTTTTCAACAAGAGAGGTTCCTTTTCGTGACAGGTGTATTGGAAGTAGAAATCGATTCTAATAGAAATTCCGAAGGTCCTGCTACATACATAATTATATAAAATATAAAATTCTCGTTATGATTTCCTTTTTACCGTTATTTTGGTTTCTCATCATATAAAGTGTGAAACTAACTTCTTACTTTTTAATGAAAATATTCCTGTCGACATTTAATCGAGAAATAATCTTTAATTATTTTAATTTTTCCGGGGCACACCGTTTAGTAGTAGAAATATATAATTTCCCTCGAAACTTGTTATGCTATATACTTTAGTCGCATCATCATACTTAAATTATTTCACAGAAATGATTTTTCTTACGCGGAACAAAGAAAAAGGCCAAATGCTGCCACAGAAAAGGATAATAATGAAATTTAGTGAAATCTTTAAAATCCATTTTTTTACAAAAAATAGGTTCTTTCTCATGCTCATACCTTTGTTATGAACTTTTTCCATTTACACCTTCCTTCTATATGCTTCGCTCGGATATCAAGTTCATATTATATCCAAAAAGAGATAATTTTCGCACGAGACGAATAAATTAACGCTAGAATTAGACATGAGTGTCCGCCCTAGATGTTATACAGGGCGTTTCCAAGCTGTCTTTTGCTATTTTAGGGTACGCGACTACAAACACTTATTGAGCTGAAAAAAAGAAGCAAGTGTATCAACAGAGCTGCTTATAGTTATTCCCGTTTTGTTCTTGCTTGTCATATACTTAAGTGGCAGAATAGTTAAGAAACAAAGTTAGCGGTAAATGTGGGAAGAAGGCGATGCATAAGGCGCACCCGTGTTGCACGCTCATCGCTAGCTCGTTAATATATCGCGCGACCTACCGCAACTTAATTTGTCGTTGCGAATAATTTAGAAGCTCTCTTAAGAACGTAAAGTTTCTTGATTGCATTTTCATTGTCAGTGCTGGGAAATCAACTATCAGTGCGACCTTAGATCGATTATTGTCGGCTTTTGTATTCTGATCGTTTAATCGTTAACACTTTGGATTTTAGAATTAAATACTATACTGGATCATTGGTCATTGCATACCAGGTAACATCATGTCTGTCAAGTAGCTTATAGGCTTATACTATAATGTCAAAATAATCTTTCTTCACATTACTATGACATCATGAGTAGCTTTCAAGAAAGAATAATGCCACCAGCGCCCTCGTGAAATATTTCATAAAATCTGTCGGTAAAGAAAAGATTTCAAAATTTAACATAAAACAAAGGAATCCAGATGAAACAGACTTTCAATTACCTCCCTATGACCTGTGGAGCATGTAATCGGAAGCTTTACATTAATATGACATCATATGCAGCTAAAATCTTCTTTACCAAGCAGTGGACCTTAAGGAAAGTGTATAAGCTTCCTAGAAGGAATTCTTCTGTCATCTGTGACATACAAGTAAATCACAAATAACCTTTATTACCTCCCTATTACACTACTGGCATCTAATAATGTTACTTGGGATCACACATCAGTGCTTGAGATACACCCTTAAATCAATCACACACGGAGAAAAATGGATGTTAAACATAGAGACAGCCATCTAGATGTTAAGATTTAAATACATAGATGTTAAGGCGAAAAATTCTAAAATCTTAAATTGGAACATCTAATATCTCTATAGTATCCAAGATGTTACGCGTTAATGTCTAAATGTTAAAAACTTAACATCTAGATGACTGTCCCTATGTTTAACATTCAAGATGCTAATTCTGAACATCTATTTTTCTCCATGCAGCTTGTGATTTTGATATTTATGTTAGTTTACATAACGCTACAACTTCTGTATATGTTAAAGTTAATTTACCAACCCAATTAAGAAAATTCTTGAAAAGATTAATTTAAAAAAATTCTGGACAAACATTATTTTATTAGTTCAATCTGGGTTATTTGAATAATGTAACAGTAAAAGCTATGGTATTTTTGACTGCTGGTTTGCAAAAAGTGTGCTCCATATCAGATATGCAATACATTTTATATGAATATTTGACAGTTTTACGAATAGATTAATCATATTTTTTACAACCAAGACTCAATATATTTATGTTTCGTTTAAACTGTTTTATGAATACATTCTTCATTTAAAGTCTGCTGCTGCACTGCAAGCATACCTGACGTAAATATCACGATCATCTCGAGTTAGCCCTTCTCGAAAAATAAATCTACATTCCTTCGTTCTTAAATTACTTTCGGCTCAGCGCAGAGAAAGAGGTTGTGACGAAATTATAATTTACAAATCCCGATCAATCAGCGTTAACGTATCGTTTTTATGTTGCAGTTACAAATTGATTGTAATTTCGTATACAGCTACATGTAGATATATTCAATTTTAATGACTTGAAGCTTAAAAAATAAAAATTACTATACGCATCAGGCTTGACGACACAGTTGTAACCGAGAACAATAACAAACTATCATAATTCCAACAATTATGATAAACATTGCCTAAATTTAATCTACTAGAGTAAGGTTGCCTAAAGTGAACCCCCTAACGTTTTTTGAGTCTGGAATTTTGTAGAATGCTCTGCCAAATCTAAGACAAGTAATTTTAGGTTCATCAATAATTAATTCCTTATAAGACCCTATAATGCCAAATTTTTCTGAATACTCAAAGAGATAAAAGATTAAAATGTATTCTAGATTTGGAGGTTGCATAGAAATACACCTTTTTCTATAAAAACAGATTGATTTTAATTCATTAAATATTTTGATATAACAAAAAGTATTTTTGACAAATTGGAAGTTAACGTTAAGAAATCTAATGTTATAATTTTCAAAAATAGAGTCAGGAAAAAGAATGAAGAAGAAGAGTGGACGTTCATTGGAGAAAGACTAGAGATCGTGAAGGAATTTAAATATTTGGGATATTGGTTTACATCCGGGAAAACAAAGAGTACATGTGAGAAAAATAGTCGGGAAAATGCAAAAAGCTGCAAATGCGGCGTGGTGGTTTTAAGAAGAACGAGAATAGGGCAGTTGTCACTGCTCATTTCATGGTTGTGTTAGTGACGCAGTGACGTTAGTGTGAAGAGATATTGAAGGAAGCAAAAAACAAAAGTCCAGAAGTAAATAAATTAAATTAAAATTAAATTTCATGTCATTTATTAAATTATTATATATTATATTATATTGCATATTTTTCATAATTATATTTTATTTAATATAAAATCAATGCAAAAAATAAAAATCTAAAATTTGATAAACCACCTAATATTACAAATTTGTGAAACAAAAAAATTATCGATGAAATGGGGCATAGATATTTCTCACTCGACTCTGCATTTTTCAGAGGTGGAACATGGGAAGACTTTTCCATTCAATTCATACCATATGATCCGCGAGGCTTAGGTGTTAGGGGTGCGATTCGTTAAAAATAGGTTAAGAAGGTAGTTTTAGACTTAGGTTGGAATCCGCAGCGATTTAGGATTTTTAATAGCGTTAAAAGCGTTGGATAGTGAAGTGATCGTGTGTGTAAAATATTGTGTATAAATTAATATAAATCAGGGAATTATTATTATAGTTAAGTATAATAATAATATTAAAAGTAATTTAAAACAAATTTTTTCCTAAACTTTCCTACACAGTCTACGAAAGTTTCGTTGACAGTCAACGAGAGAGTCGTTGACTGACTGCGAAACTTTAATTCGTGAGTGTTGTACAGGTTCTATTCCTCTGTCTTCAGATTTTCGTTGACAATCTTTTAGAAATATTATAACTGCACTTCATTTTTTAATAAATGATTCACGATATTATAGATTTTCTCGTTTTCAATTTTTCAATAACTTTTGGACCTATCCTAAAGTGGTAGACGCAGTCTGTTAAAATTTCACTGACTTATTTTTTCCGTGTGGGCTTAATACTTAGTATCTTAAACCTAATACAAAATGTATTAGTTTTAATATATAGTAAGTTCAATATACATTGTATATTAATTGTCAGATAAGATACATGTATATTACAATTAAAATACATGTACATCAATCTTAAAAATTATGTATATTAAATTTAAGATCATTTATAACAGTATTTATCTAGGACATGGCAACCATCTGATGTTTCATTGCGATGCACTCTCTGAATCTGAATCAGTGAGAAGTAGATCACTAAATCAAATCAATAAGGATTTTCACTGACAATCCTTACTGATTTGACTTAATAACCCACTTCTCACTGATTCAGATTTAGAGAGCATATAATGATTGTTTCTGTTCGTAAATCTTCAAGCTTCTCATAGGGATCCCTGTTAACGCTCGTCGAAACTTAATTGCTCCTTCACAGCAAAAACGTACAGGTGAGTCGCTGTACGACTAAAAGTCCAAATCATTTTTCTCTTCTACTATTATTCAATTTCGAAATAATATGTCTGAAACTATGTGAATATCACATGCATTTCTTTTATGTTGAGAATTTTGTCACGTTGCGTCACGATGAAATCTACGAGATTTCGCAATATCCAACGATCGATAAATTTCGTGCGTGTAATGTCAGGATGGACTTTGCTTTTGTTCAAAAAAGTATGCGCCGTAAATTTAAGCGGGTAACGAGGCGACTGTCGAAAGTGACTTTAAATAAACGGTGAGATTTTTTTCTTACGATTTTTTTCTTCCAAAGAAACAACAAACTATCGTAAATCAAAAAGTATTTGCTCTCTTCAAATTCATGGTAAGTGGTTCGTAGAAACAAATTAACGATTAACGATGGAGAAAAGTGATTGGGAGATTTCGAGATTCTTGGGTGGTTATCAGAGAGAATCTTCGAATTATAAATAGATATTAGTATGTGATGGGATATTGATTTTCTCCTAGAAACTTTATATAATAAGGCTTTGTCTTAAAACTGTCAAATGCACAATGGACCAGAAACTGCAAAAAGTGTCCAAAAAGCCTGCATTTTATTTTGAACTAAGTAAATATATATTTTTGAAATCTATACACTTTGAAGTATCTGTGATTGAAGTGCTATGTTATTTTGACTTTCTATTTTCTATTGACAAACGTGCAAACATAAAAATTTGAACGTGATTTGTTGAGATTTTATATAAAGTGAATAATATTATCTGATATTTGTTGAAAGTACAAACTTCTTTTCAATTCGTCTTAAATATGAACCAATTAATTAAAAAAAAGACAAAAAAGAGTTATAAATTAATTACCATTGTGTGTATTTTTATCATGTTTAATTTAAAAAATTGTATATTTTTTCATAAAGCACCTGCTGTCAATTGTATACGCGGAGCGCTATCCTCATGGGACCGCGAATATGCTCCAAAACGCATAGTCCGATTCGAGAGGGCAGAATAAATAAATAAATAAGTAAGTTCTGAGTTTCAAAAAACAAAAAAATTTTGATTTGAAAAAAATTTGAATTTTTTTAAATAAATTTATTTATAAAAATTTATAATGTATAAAAGACTAATTCAAAAAAACTTACGAAGGAATTTCATAAATCTGATTATCTTGCACTCTATGGAAATATATTAGTAACATAATCATAATTTGCAAGATAATAATTATTGTACGAAGTTTTTTCATAAGATTTTGTGACTCCGTTTTTTACGCATTACAATTTTCTAAAAAATTTTTATTTCAAAAAATTAAAATTTTATTCATAGAAAAAGTAGGTCACATGTATATTGATGAAATAATTGTTTTAACACGGTTTTATCTTAACGTAATATGTTAAACCGAAAATAAAATACAGAATAAAAAGCGGACATATTTTTATCCATAATTTGTGTATTTTTTCAAAAAATATCCATCATTTTGTTTACGCCATTTTTATTTTCACTATTTCGACAACATATTTTTAATTTATGTAACAAAAATATCAAAAAAGATTGGAAAATTTCAATTTTAACATTTTTCAAAAACACCGCCATTTTGGATCAGCGATTTTGAATTTCAAAATTGTGACACTAGATTCGGAATCAGCGTTGACAAAACCCTTAAATACACGGTTAGGAATTAGAATTTTGACCACTTTTTGTGGTTTCTGGCCCACTGTCTAGATTTTCAAGGTTCCTGATATTCAAGGGCGATTTCACTCGATTGCCTGTCATCCCGTTTTCTTTAGTTAGCGGAACAAGTGCGGCTACATTGCCGTTGTCTTTTCTAGATTGGTTGTATTACTCCTGATCGTGCTGTAACTAGTTTTTAAAGCACATTGTGTGCAAACCTGCCACATTGAGCTCACCGATGTGATATGACGATGCAATGACTAACATTCGACCCCGCTTGCTACCCGCATCGTCATGCCATCAAACGATTGTAATTGGCTGCACTTACATTGCAGCACACGAACGCCCGCGCTGCTCTCCGATCACTTATATCGTTTGATAGCTGGGAATCGTTGTAAATCAGACAGGTTAAGGATCGTTTATAAATAACCAATTAGAAACACCTGTACGACAATCGATGGGAGAATCGGTCGTTCGGTCATTCGAGGAATGTAGATATTCATGCGTATAGTACATCTGGTCATCTGGTACTCCTTTCGAGATCCGCGTATCTTTTTTCCAGTGTCACTGACGCCGCCTTGCCTGTCTTTTCTTATTCAACAATCCAACCATCGACAAGAGCTTACTCTCAATATATAAATAAATCTATATATATATATTCCAATTTTTTTTCGTGATATAAAATTGAACGGAACATTATTATTATGTTTAAGGGTCAAGAAATTTAATTCCGTAACCGGCGGGAAAAGATTGCAACAATTTTTGTATTTATTTAAGAAATTCACCTGGAGACGTTCAGTGGTAGTTTTAGTTCTTGAAAACGGGAGATTCTTAAGCATAATTCCTTTACATTTTTTTAAAATAATATTTTCAGCAATTATTGATAACATACTTAACTCAGATGATGTGAAATTAAAAATGGCGAAAGAAAGTCAAAGTATTCAGAAGATTTTTGTTAGAAATAGTTTTTAATTTTTTCAATTAAAATATGAAACCTTTAAAACATTAAAAAAAATATCATACAAAGCATCAGAAAATATTTTAAAATAAGAAATTCGCCATATTTACTTATAATTATCTGGATACAAAATACACTCATCGTTAGATGGAGGGCCACGAGATGGAGGGCCACTTTCATGGTCGTTCACGCTTCACTGATTCTGTCTGCTGCCCTTGAGCGTTCCGCGACGGCGCCATCGCTCGGGCAGTCAGGGCCGCCAGACGTTGTTTACATCACTACTCTCTGCGCATTTACTTTTGTACGTTCAGAGACTATATACGCGGTCCTGAATGTTGACATTAGACTGCTCGTTCGAATAGCATTAGATCGAGGACCGTCTACCCCCGATCCCGGCCCTCCATCTAACGATGAGTTTATATGTATCCATATCTAAAAACAAAAGGAAAAAATATTGGATAGAAAATAATTTAAGATGATTGAAAGTATCCAAAATATGAAAAACAATTCCAAATTGAAAACTTGCCTTTACCAAATTCAAGAAAATATTATGATTTTATTCCAAAAATGATATGAAAATCACATAATTTGTTCAAGAATTTAAATTAAAAATGTGGAAAACTTGAGGAAAATTACTTATAAGTGATTGATAAAAAATTGACCTAGTAGAAACGGAACAAACGAGCGCACGACGGCTGGTGGGAGGGGATATATCCCCTTCCTCCAGTCATGCGCAGGATCAGTTAAAAATATCAGTTACTTTGAAAAAGGCAACTTCGGTTGCAAAAATGCCAAATTTCCACATTTTGGAAAAACTGGCACACGAAATAAATCAGGGCTTTCCCGATAATTAAAATTTTCCCTTTTTCTTTGGGGGGGATATTTGCTTAAAGTCTCCTTGTTACAAAAAAGCGTTTACTGGATCGCAGGATCAGTTAAAAATATCAGTTAACCTAGAAAAAAGCAACAACGGTTGCAAAAATACTAAATTTCCACATTTTGGAAAAACTGGCACACGAAATAAATGAGGGCTTTCCCGAAAATCAAAATTTTCCCTTTTTCTTTGCGGGGGATGTTTTCTCAGAGTCTCCTTGTTACAAAAAAACGTTTACTGGCCCGCAGGATCAATTAATATCAGTAAACTTAAAACGCACGGCTGGTAGGAGGGGATATTTCTCCTCCCATCAGCCGTGCGCTCGTTTGTTCCGTTTTTACTCGATCAATTTTTTGTCAATTTGTTGTATTTTTACTCTGAAGAAATTTTGTTCCGTTTTGACTCGGAATATTTGTTTATTCCCTGTTTACTTCGAAAAATTTATGTTCCATTTTTACCCACAAATTTTTACATTCGCATCATATGAGAAGGTATTAGATTTGTGTAAAATTTGACCCCCCCCCCCACCCGTTTTTGTCAAATGTCGACGTTTTGAGACCCCCTGAACCCAAAAAAGTGGTTTTTGTGAATTGTTCTGTCTGTCTGTCTGTAGATTTTTTATCTTGTTAGCACGATCACAACTTTTTGAATTTAAAAAAAAATTGAAAATTTAAATTTTCCTGCCAAATAACGTGAGATTTAAAAAATATTCAATAGTAAAATTACTGGTCTTAAATAGATCTAAAAATTTTCTGTTGACCATTTTTTGATAGGATAAGCAGTTTTTGTTTTAATCTTAAAAATTTGGTTAGAAAATAAAAAAATTCAATTTCCCCGCCAAAAAACATGAGAAATTCTTACAAA
>JBAGKK010014366.1:0-11835 GCA_037177015.1 Euceroptres primus
AACATCATTAAAATAAATAGCAAATAACAATGGCCCCAGAATAGAACCTTGCGGGAAACCCGACGTTGGAAAAAACGGCTCCGATGCATATCCGCCGTACTGTACAACATTTCGTCTATTAGTGATATCCTAAGTTTCATTATTTCGTAAAACTTCAAAATTTATACAATAAGGTCGGGTTTTTCCGGCGGATTCAGGTACATGGTTTCAGTATCTCGGTTTCGACAGAAACAGGTAATCTGTATATATTGTTCTAATTCCTACAGTAAGTTCAGACGTTTTTATCTTATGAAATTAATGGGCTACAACATATAATGAGTACTTATCTGATCCAAATTCAGCACATAAAGGCATTTGCGGGGCACAAAGTTCCAGTCAATGTAAATAAGAATGCAATATAAACACGAATTTTTTGCAATAATTAGAAGATATGGGAAAAAGTTCTGTTGCGATATTAATTCTTTTTGGGTATTGCCTAGTTTGACAATAATTTGGGATCCGAAAAAATGCTTGTATAGAGTGACTCGAGTTTCTACCCAGTAAATGCCTTTATGTATTGCATGTGGAGCAGATAAGCACCCATATATGTCGTAGCCACTAAATGAAATCATACGAAATAACTCTGTAAAGTACTGTAGAAACTAAAACAATATCGACGAATTAGCTTTTTCTCTTGACTCTGATAAACCGAAAAAATCTTTCATTAATTTTCAAAGTTATTTAAATTTCCATAAAACATCCATAAATATTCAAACATTGCCGTAATTATCTTGCTTTAATTTCGCAAAGTTTAAAATTAATATCTAGATTTTTTTGAAAATAGCATTGAAATGAAAAACGTCGCAAGGGTATAAATGATACTGTGATCTAATGTTGAATTGCAATTCTCAAAAAGGATTGAGTTTCGCAACAGAGTATCTCGTGTACCTATCTCATTTTACTTTTGTAAACAATTTGTAATTTTTTTTCTGATAGATCAAAATAAGAATTGTTTCCAAAATTAAGCCAGAAGAGATAGGACAGTACTAAAAAGAAAAAAGTTGATACCCTGTTGCGAGACTTATTGAAGACAATTGAACGAGACAATTTGAATTCTTCTATCTATTGATCGTCCAATGGGTGACAACTTTAAATTCAAAAGCCTGAACTATTGCGCTTGAATTCAGAAGAACTGTTATCGAAAATTACATCTTAAATTTGCGTAAATGCTATTAATTTCCAAAAGTTCCATAAAATTTCCATAAATCTTCAAAATTACCAAAATGTTTTTCCTTTAATTTCACAAATTTTCAAATCAACATCTAAATTTTTTGAAAATATCATTGGAATCGAAAAAAAGTCGGTAAGGTATAACTGATACTTGGATTTAATGTTCATTGAAATAATTTTTCTCAAATTTCAAACCATTTGTTCGTATCAAAGTACTAATAGGCATCACCTTTTTCCCGGGTCTGGAAGAGCAGAAAATTGACTTCTATTTTTTTTTAAATAAATAAAAACACAAATTTTTTGTAAAGTTAAAACGAGATAGTTAAGCGAGCTACTCTCTTTCAAGACTGAATTTTTTTGAAAACTTTACACTCTGATAACAATTTGGTAACTGAAAAATATGTTTAGAGCATATCGATCTTGGGACACAGTAAATGCTTTTATGTGTTGAATTTGGACCAGATAAGCACCCATATATGGCATTATTCCTTAGTTTAATTAGACGTAAAAAGTCTGTAAAGTATTGTTGAAACTAAAACGATATAGAAAGATCAACTTTCCCTTTTAATTCCGATTGACCGAAAAACTGACGTCACTATGTCAATTGTAAAGTTTTTTGAAATTTTCCTGCGGATTCATATAGATTGTTCCTTTCTTTCGGAATCAAGAGACAAAGCTGAGATGTCTATATTGTTTTAGTTTCTACAATATTTTAAGTACTTTTTTAGTCTAATATACTGTCTACGACTTAGACTCTGTTCTTTATGTCTAAAAATAAAGCGAAAGTGTACTCTTATAATTGCTCGCAGAAGCTGTGTAAACGGGTGACGGTGCTATGTATACTATTTTTGCAGATATGTAGATTTTGTAGACATTAATGCCAAATAGTATTCTCCAGTTGTAAGATGGTACATCACGTTATTTTTGTTACGTAAAGTACATTTTAGAATTTTTTGAAAAGAAACTCGTCATGCATTAAAAAGGTGTTTATCAGTTCCACATTATATATATTTGGATGGACCCGGTAAATTCCTTTATGTCTTTTCTACGCTTAGTTATAAATCCCTGATTATCGGGTCCTTGATATTTGATCTTAATGTTCTTAGACTCTGTACTTTATATCTTAACATGAAGCGGAAGTGTACTCTTATAATTGTTCGCAGAAGCTGTGAACCCATATATCCATTTTTTTATACATCAAACCATTTTCAAACTTTTATACTATTTTTGCAGATATATAAAAGGGATTTTGTATACATTAATGCTAAATAGTATTCTCCAAATGTATAATGCTATTCCCGTGCCTTACATTACCTTATTTTTATTATGTAAAGCTTTACAATTTTTTTCCATTTTAATGTGATTTTGAGTATACCATATAAAGCCATTTAGTGGGTCCGGCCCAATAAACACCAGTCAACACATAAAAGATAGGTATACAATAGACGATGTCGCCTCGTATATAAAGTTGTCGCTTAAGAAAAGTGAGGCGACAACGTTTTGCTGATTTTAGCATGGTGTAAATCAATTTTAGATGGCGTTTAACATCATTTAACGCAAAAACGTTCATCATTTACCTGCAATATCGACTAGCTAGTTCGAGTGTAGATCACTGGCGCTAGTGTCGCCATGCTAGTAGAGAAATCCTGTACGTTCTCGCTTCAATCATATATAAATGGAAACACAGGTACGAAGCAAACGTTCCCGCTTCGGCGATTTAGCAACACTGCAATTACGGTCAATGAATTAGCAGGTGCTTTTCGCCGGCTGAGACTTAGCATTTGACAAATAGCATGATTCAATAGTGGATGTAAAAATTTGAAAATGGGTCAATGTTTATAAAAATGAGTATCTATACGTTTTGGGGGCCGCTTAATTCGAATTTGCTATCAGGATTCCAAAATTCAAAATGGCGGACACCAACATTTGAAAATAGTTGAATTTTTATGAAAATGAGTATTTAGACGTTTCTGAGCTCACTGAATCAGAATTTGCTATAAGACTTCCAAACCTCAAAATGGAGGATCCAATATGGCGAATACAGAAATTTTTAAATGGTTAAATTTCTATGAAAATGAGTATTTACACGTTTTTTGCGTCGCTGAATACAAATTTCGCACTAAGATCTCAAAATTTCAAACTTCTAGAGATCCAAATCAGTCAATAAATTCTTTAATGCCAAATTTATATTTAGCGATTTCAAAAACGTACAGATATACATTTTCATACAAATTCAACCTGCTTTAACTTTTCGTATCCACCATATTGGTTCCGACATTTTGAATTTCGAAGTTTAAATATGAAATTTGCATTCAGCGACCCCGAAAAACCCATATATCCATTTTTTTATACATCAAACCATTTTCAAACTTTTATCCGATGTTTGGATCCGTCATTTTAAATTTTTGAATCTTGATATCAAATTTCGATTTAGCGTCCTTAAAAGTCTTAAGAATAAATTCATGAAGTAAAGTTGAGAATACTTATTATTTAACACACAAATGGCACAGAAAGTCAATTCTTGCTTCACAGTGAAGTGGTTAAGGAGTTCTGCTGATCAATGAATAATGAAATTTAAATCCTATCATCATTTTTTACAATCGTGTACCCGCGTGTAGGAAAGGAAACAGATTTTTCATTTCTTCTGAAAAATAAAAGTTCACGTTTTTTATAAAAATAAGACCGGATATGAAAAAAGTTGATGAAGCAAAGATATTTTGGAAGGGACTAAGACATAAACATCTTTATTTATTATTGCATATATTTAAAATTATTTGGTTTACAAGGAATTATTTAAACTATTTTTATTTATTATAATTAATCGTTTCAGAGATATCTTGATAAATTTCTTCTTCAACAATATACGTGGAAGTATACAAATATACAATGTAAATTAAATAATTATAAAACAAGTATTTTAAAAACTTATTCTAACGGTTTAACTGTTTCTATATGCAACTGTTATGTGGTCTCCCTTAATGGTACGCTCAATTACTTTAATTGAAATAACTGATGATTTTCGATAAAAATTAACTAAATTTTTCAAATTCATTTATTCCTTTATTCAATAAAATGTTACTATATTTTTTTTCAATTTATTATTTCTCAATTACAATCCAAAATTATTTAGTGTTTTTTTCTAATGACATGCTGTATTTTAGACCTTATTATACGTCATTCGGCTTTCCATACTCGATATTACAATAATTGTTTAATGATTTTATGTTTGAAATAACGCCTCCCTACCACGAAATATCGAAATAACGAACTGTTATTTATATAGTTCCTTATTTAAATGCTTTTATTAATATTATTTCGAAGATATAGGGCGCTAGTAATATTTAATAAATACAAACAGTTAAGTTTTACTTTACTTCATAGGCATTTTTTTCATTATATTCTTTTTCGCCCAGAAAATAATAAAAAGTCGAAAACTGTGTTCTTTAAAATTCAATAATTTTCAAAGTTTACATGTCAACTGAGTCACATTCGATTGAAAGTCTGAAGAATTATACAGAAATATGGATTAGTATTATTCTTAATAACATTTTTTGCTTTCATTATGTTGCAAATATTTTAAAGAAATTTTTACACTGATAGTTACTTCAGTTATGTCTGGTTGATGACGTCACATATTGAAAATGAAAATTAGAAAATCAAAAAATAAAAAATATACAACAATAGATCTTGAAAAAATAAAGTGAAGTTCTGTTTACGATTTTTCCAAATTATTCATATTTTTTTGAACAAAAATTAAAAACTCTTTTTTTTCGTCGAAAAATCAATATTTTTCAATTATGTATAAATTTTTTTTTGTTCTCTTAATTTTCAACGGAATGACTTCTAATCGGTGTTATATAACTCGGAACACTTGAGCGATGCATGCCAGCTTGATAAACATGTATATGTTGAATTAAAAGTAATTAATATTTCAATTAAAAGTAAAAACCATGTTTTCTTTCTTTTCATTCTACAACTCAGATAATTTTTATAAATGTTTACAATACAGATCGAATAAACATTAGTACGATCAAATATTTGAGAAACATTATTATTCATTCACACGCCAATTATTTTTTACAATAAAAGATTTTTATTTGTTTCACTGTTTTCAAAATAATTAGTTCTGCGTTCTTCCTGTTTACAACTAATATAAAGTGGCACAATAAACGGAACCTCACTTTATTTTTTCAATATATATCGTTGTATATGTTTGATTTTTTGATTTTCTCATTTTCATTTTTAATATGTGATATCATCAACTGGACATAATTGAAATAACCATTAGTGCTATCAGTGTAAAAGTTTCTTTAAAATATTTTGCAACACAACGAAAGCAAAAAATATTATTAAAAATAATACTAATCCATATTTCTGTAAAATTCTTCAGACTTGCAATCGAATGTGGCTCAGTTGACATGTAAACTTTGAAAATTACTGAATTTTAAAGAATACAGTCTTAGACTTTTTATTTTTTTCGGCGAAAAAGAATATAATGAAAAAAATTTCACCTATGAAGTGAAGTAAAGCTTAACTATTTGTATTTATTAAATTTAAACTAGTCTATATAGACCGCGTTTCTCGAGTATATGCGAAGTACTTTGAAATAATATTAATGAAAGCATTTAAATAAGGAACTATTTAAATAATAGTTCGTTATTTTGATATTTTGTGGTGGGGAGGAGTTATTTCAAACATATAGGTAATCATTAAAAAATCATTGTAATATCGGGTACGGAAAACCGAATGACGTGTACGCTACCTGATAGTGCTCAGTGCTCACGGAGCTATTGTTGGCGGCATCACATGCTTTCTTATAAAGTACCTAATTCCGTTCATTTTCAATTAATCGATCTGAACATATCCAGATATCTTCCCTAAATAGTAAACAACAAATGCCGCACTGAAAGTTTCTTCAACTATGAACTTCCCTCGATACTTTTTGTCGACGCAACTAGAAAAACATGGTTACCGACCGGCCTCAATTTGCATTTAAATATTATTAAACAATAGGCAAATTTTAGCTTTTTTATTGTTTTGAAAGCATCATTGGATTATACATCATATTTATACCAAATTTAAAATAATTTTAGCAACAATTAGTCAACTTACGATGATTCATATATTTATATATTTGGGGATAAAATTTGTTTAGTTCTTAATTTTTATTATTTAAAATAATTACCCGAAAAAACGGCAAATTTATTAAGTTCTGTCTCATTATTCTCCACAAGAGTATATTTTTAAAAAATTAAATTTTCGACTTTTAAGATTTTCATAAACTCAGACGTGTGGACAATTATTTTACGCTTTTCGTAACATCAGCGGGATTATTCAATCCGGACTTTCAATTGCGAATCTGTAGAAACAACGAGGTCTATCTGTCAAGAAATGACTCTATTATGCATTTGTCAATTAATTGTTATTTAACACCAATGTATCGCACAAAAAAGCTATTAGCAGGATATTTTAAGTTGGTTTTGTGAAAAAAACGAAACCAATCGCTTGCTAAATGGCGATATTATTCATTTCATTAAAAAAATTTATTTAAACAATTGTTAATTATTTTTTACAAGTCATAAGTCAATATCTTTATGCATGCATTTTCTCCCAAAAGTACAAGACGGAAGTTTTTAAACATCGCTTGTACTCAGAAAATTACTTTTGTCCACTAATTTGTTTGTAACAATTCGAAAAAATTGTTTACATATCTCGTAGAGCTGGAACCGATTTCAAAAATGTTTTCACACTAATTAAGGGTATATTCGATGAAATCGGACAATTTCCTGCAAAATGACACTCTAAACATTTTTTCCCATTTTCATCGTTCAATAAAAAAAGTGTAAATAATATTTTCAAAAGTGTGCTTCGACTACACAGGCACTAACTTCAGCACCATTGTGCTGCTTGGGTTTAAGCGGCTATGATGACGGGCCATCCCACTCTCAGATGAAATACATTATCCCGTTCTGTAATGGCTATTTATTGGGAAGGAATAGAAGAAGCATTCAAATCCTTAAGGGTCATGGCCCGGAAAATTCATGTAAGAAATGGCTATTTTAGTCCGCATTTTTAAGACGAAATAAAGATTTCCCGGCGATACCGCCGGGTTTAGATGGTACCTTATAGTTTTCCTAAGGGCGCTTAACCACTAAGGCACAGCAAATCCCAATGAAAAGCTAGAAAATCCTTGCTGGAAAAGATGCTTAGGCCGGCACATGTACTCACTAACACTACCACACAGGCACATGAGGATTTTTCAGAACATGCTCAAACAAGTCACTTGCTCTACAAAACCGCACTCCCGAAGTTTCACAATAAAATTTCACGCCCGAAATTACTTACAAATACCGACCGATCGCGATTATTTACTCAAAAACAGTAAAAACGGAATTGAAAACTGACATAAGAATCGTGAGCAACACAGACGAAAGTGCCATCTGGAACGAACTAAGATCGCCTTTGCCACACAAACCAGGGCCGTGAGTATCAAATATATTTATATAATGGCAACATAATGAATTACATTAAAACAAAAAATTGTAAAATGTTTTGAAAAACTTATTTACAATAATTATAAAATGAAATCAATAAAATAATTGTATATTTTAATATACATATAATAAGAAATAAAAATAAAGTATAAAATATTTAATAAATAAATTATATATATATATATAAAATCTTATTTAATTATAATTACATAAAATATACAATTATAATTATACAATTATATTGGTAATTATATTATCACATCCATTATGGGACAAAGTCCAGTAGAAGCCGTTTCTTTTGCTAGAGTGTTGAATCATCCGTCAAAAGAACGTTCTTTGAACCAAAATGTTTTTTATTAGAATCTATGTTCATAGTGTGAAAGTAAATTGATAAAAGTTTGCTGGATGTCATAGTTTGTTCCATAATATACACTATGATGCTGAAGAAAGATATTCTAAATTGAAGTCCAATTTCACAAATAATTTTAAATTGCATTTCTGACTACTGGCATCACATCCGGAAACCCTCCTGAGATACCCTTATTATCATCAAGTTTTCAAAATGAACCTAGGGGAGATTTCAAAAAGAATTTCCAGATCGACGTCAAAAATGACAATTTTCGAATTATCAAAGTCCCCAAACAATTTTTACTTTCATTTCTGACTCTTGGGAAAACATTCGACAGCCCTCCTGAAACAACTCTATTATTATCAAGTTTCCAAATTGGACCTAGGGGTGGATTTAACAAGAATTTCCAGATCAATGTCAAAAATGACAATTTTCAAAGTATCAAAGTCCCCAAAAAGTTTTTAATTTCATTTCTGACTATTTGGAGAACACCCAACAACCCTCCTGAAGCACCCGTATTATTCACAAGTTTTTAAATTAGACCTAGGGGTGGTTTCAAAATGCATTTCCAGGTAAATGTAAAAAATGCCAATTTTCAGAGTATCAAAGTTCCCGAAAACTTTTTAATTTTATTTTGGACGATTGGGAGCACATCCGACAACCGTCCTGAGGCACCCTTATTATTCACATTTTTTTTAATAAGATAAAGCGGTGGTTTCAAAAAGAATTTCCAGATATGTAAATGTCAAAAATGAAAACTTCCAAAGAATCAAAGTCTCGAAAAAATTTTTAATTTCATTTCTGACTATTGCGAGCACATCCGACAACCCTCCTAAAGCACCTCTATTATCCTCAAGTTTTCAAAATGGACCTAGGCGTGGTTTCAAAAAGAATTTCTAGATAAATGTCAAAAATTACAATTTTCAAAGTATTAAAGTCTATACAAAAATTTATCTGCACTTCTGAAATTTAGGAGCACATCAGACATCGCTCCAGAGTCACCCCTATTATCTTCAAGTTTTCAAACTGGAAATAGGGGTGGTTTCAAAGAGAATTTTCAAATAAATGTCCAAAATGACAATTTTCAAAGTATCAAAGTCCCCAAAAAATTTTTATCTGCATTTCTGTCTGTTGCGATCATATCCGACAACCTTCCTGAAGCACCCTTATTATTCATAAATTTTCAAATCAGACCTAGAGGTGGTTTCAAGAAGAACCTTTAGATAAATGTCAAAAATAACAATTTTTATAGTATCAAAGTCCTCAAAAAATTTTTAATTGCATTTCTGACTATTCCGAACACAGCAGACAAGCCTCCTGAGACACCCTGATTATCCACAAGTTTTAAAATTAAATCGACGAGTGTTTTCGAACAGAATTATCAGATAAATGTTAGAAATGACAATTTTCAAATTCAGTTAAAAATTTTTTGGGCACTTTGATACTTTGAGAATTGTCATTTTTGACATTGATCGGGAAGTTCTATTTGAAACCACCACTAGACTTGATTTCAAAACTTGTGGATAACAGGGGTGCCTCAGGAGGATTGTCGAATATCATGTCAGTAGTCAAAAATGGAGATAAAAATTTTTGGGGACTTTGATACTTTGAAAATTGTAATTTTTGACATTTATCTGAACATTCCTTTTGAAACCAAGCCTAGGTTTAATTTTAAAACTTGTCGATACTAGAGTTGCCTCAAAAGGGTTGCCGGATGTGATCCCAATAGTCAGAAATGCACTCAAAATTTTTTGGGGACTTTGATACTTTGAGAATTGTCAGTTTTGACATTTATCTGGAAATTCTTTTTGAAACCATACCTAGATTTAGTTCAAAAACTTGTGGATAATAGGGGTACCTCAAAAGGGTTGCCGAATACGATCCTAATGGTCAAAAAAGCATTTAAAAATTTTTTATGGACCTTCATACTTTGAAAATTGTCATATTTAACATTTATTTGGAAATTATTTTTGAAACTACCCCTATGTCTATTTTGAAAACTGGAGGATAATAAGGGTGACTCAGGAGGGTTGCAAAATTTTCTCCGAATAGTCAGCAATGAAATTAAAAAATTTTTGGGGACTTTTATACTCTGAAAATTGTCATTTTTTATATTTAACTGGAAATTCTTTTTGAAACCGCCCCTTTGTTTAATTTGAAAAAATGTGAATAATAGCGGTGCTTCAGGAGGGTTGTCTAATGTGCTCCTAATAGTCATAAATAAAATTAAAAATTTCTTTGGGCCTTTGACACTCTTAAAATTGTCAGTTTTGACATTTATTTGGAACTTCTTTTTGGAACCACCTCTAGGTCTAATTTGAAAAGTTGTGAATAATAGGGGTGCTTCAGGAGGGTTGTCGGATGTTCTTCCAATGGTTAGAAATGATATGAAAATTTTTTTGAGGACTTCGATACTTTGGAAATGGTCATTTTTGACATTTATCTGGAAATGCTTTTTGAAACCACCTCTAGGTCCATTTTGAAACCTTGAGAATAATAGGGTGTACTCAGGAGGGTTGTCGGATCTGCTGTCAATAGTCAGAAATGAAATTGAAATTTCTTTGGGGACTTTGATACTTTGAAAATTGTCATTTTCACATTGATCTGGATATTCTTTTTGAAACTACCCCTAGGTCCATTCAGAAAACTTGAGGATAATAGGGGTGACTTAAGAGGGTTGCTGGATGTGCTGCTCGTAGACAGAAATAAAACTAAAAACTTTTTGGAGTCCTTGATACTTTGAAAATTGCCATTTTCGACTTTTATCTGGAAATTCTTTTTGTAACAACCCCTAGGTCTATTTTGTAAACTCGAAAATAATAGGGATGACTCAGGAGGGCGGCAGGATGTGCTCCCAATAGTGAGCAATTAAATTAAGAATTTTTTGGGGTCTTTGATACTCTGAAAATTGTCATTCTTGCATTTACATGGAAATTCTTTTTGAAACCACCCATATGTTTAATTTGCAAAAATGTGAATAATAGGGGTGCCTCAGGATGGTTTTCGAATGTGCTCCTAATAGTCAGAAATAAAAATTTCTGTTTTTTGCTTACTTTGATACTTTAAAAATTTTCATTTTTGACATTTATCTGGAAATTCTCTTTGAAACCACCCCTATGCCTAATTTGAAAAAATGTGAATAATAGCGGTGCCTCAGGAGGGTTGTCAGATGTGCTTTCAATAGTCAGAAATGAAATTAAAAATTTTTTGGGGACTTTGAGACTTTAGAAATTGTAATTTTTGACATTCATCTGGAAATTCTTTTTGAAACCACCCTTAGATTCTTTTTGAAACCTTGAGAATAATAGGGGTGACTCAGGAGGGTGTTCAGATGTGCTCCTAATATTTAAAAATGAAACTAAAAATTTTTTTGGGGTTTTCTATACTCTAAAAATTGTCATTTTTGACATTTATCTAGATATTCTTTTTGAAACCACCGCTAGGTTTAATTTAAAAGCTTATGAATAATAAATGTACCGGGTTGCTACCGGTTGCAACCGGGTTGCCAGTTGTGGTCGTAATAGTCAGAAAAGAAATTAAAAATTTTTTGGTGACTTTGGTATTTTGAAAATTCTCATTTTAGACATTTTTCTGGAAATTCTTGTTTAAAAAACCCTAGGTCCATTCGGAAAACTTGAGGATAATAGGGGTGACTCAGGAGGGGTGTCGGATGTGATTTTAATAGTCAAAAATGCAATTTAAAATTATTTGAGAAAGTGGAATTAAATTCAGAATATGTTTCTTCCGCATCTTAGTGCATATTATGGAACAAACTATATATAT
>JBAGKK010014377.1:0-11835 GCA_037177015.1 Euceroptres primus
TGCAAATCATATGATAGTCTCTTCTCAATGGAAAGAAGCAGAAACAACATTTTGCAAAACCTTCGGTATTTTCGCTGATGAGTGATAAACAAAATAATAATTTGCTTATAATTAATAATGTTGCCAAGTTGTAAGCAGTTTTCAAATGTAATATGGCGTTAATAAGTGTTTATCACTCAGTACGACTTGCAAAATGTTTGTAATTTTTGGCTAGTTTACAAAAGTAACTAACTCGTTTAATTACAATTTTAATATTATTGCCGGCCGAGCAACGTTTTGCAAATTTCATTTGCTACCTAAAAACGCAACCTTCGCAATTTTCGATGGAATTTTAGGAGTCGAATTGCAAAAAATTTAACAATAATTTAAAAAACGATAATTTACGTTATGTATTTAGTTTTGCAAATCATACAATAGTCTCTTCTCAATGGAAAAAAAGCAGAAACAACATTTTGCAAGACCTTCAGTATTTTCACTGAGGAGTGATTAACAAAACAATAATTTGTTTATAATTAATAATGTTGCCGCATCACGAACGTTTTGCAAATTTGATACAGAATAGAGACTGAGTTTATAATTACTCACTCAAGTTTGCAAAATGTTTTGAATTTTCGTGGAGCAATGGGTGCAAATTTTGCAAATTAATTTTTTTAAACAAATTGCCGACCCGATCACGTTTTGCAAAATTTTATTTTATGTTTAACATATAAAAAAACAACTATACAATTTGTTTGAAGACCTTCGGAATTTTTGTTAATTAATTAGCTATTTCCACTGGTCTAATATTCCATTGTGGCACATTGACATTTTATGAAAAATTTGTTAGTTATAAATAAATGGCAAAAACAAATTCGCTGTTTGTGCAATTTTTCGAAGTTTGAGGTACTTTTTTTGGAAATTTGTTTCAATTGGTTTACCAGTGATATTCCGGATTAGTATCACATTTTTTATAAAATGTCAATGTTCTGCTCCGGAATATCAATGGCAAACCAATTGAAAGAAATTTTCAAAAAAGCACCTCAAACTTTAAAAAATTGCACAAACAGCGAATTTTTTTATGTCATTAGTTTATAAAAATAACATTTTTCATAAAAGGTCAATGTGCTGTTTCGAAATATCACTGGCAAACCAATTGAAACAAATTTATAAAAAAAAAGTACCTCAAACTTTCAAAAATTGCTTAAACTCTGCATTTGTTTGTATTATTTGTTTAAAGCAATGAGAAGTATACTTTCATTTATTTTTATAATGCTTGTACATGACGTCAAATTGGAATACAGATAGTCACTTTATAAATATTCAAAATCATTACAAAGTCTCAGACTGCTGTTTATAACAATACAATTGTTAATAACAAATTACTAATTTATTGTAAACTCTCAATTTGTATTTTGCGAATTTGCATTTATCGACTACACATTAATGTGACTCAAACTGCACAATTTATGCATTGTTAATCGATCGGAAACTTGAAATTTCAGCACAATCAGTAAAAAATAGCAACCTTTTTATGGTCATCTACCCGAAAACAACTGATGTTAGGAGAAAAAGAGAGAAACGATATCTTTCTTAAACTCAAAACTGAATTATCTTCCTTTGAGCTTTCAGAGGCAGATGAATCTCCCCCCATCTAAAAATTCGATAATAAATAACTTTGAAATGTGGCTTGATACTAAAGATACAGGCAAAGATAAATGAATAATTAATTTTTTTTATGGTACAAAAACTTTGTAAAATTTCAAATAAACCGAGTACTCAAAAATATTAATTTTATAAAAAATAGAAATTAATACTCAGTGGGGGATTATATTGAAGCCAAAATTAACATCCAACATTATAAACGACAGAAATTAATATTCCTAGTTATTCGAATACAATTTATTATAATGTAATATAGACTGATTTTAAATTTTTTTTATAATAATTGTATGTTATTGAAATTTAGCAACTTGAAGAGTTCTTTTCATATATTAATGCAATTTGTGGAGATTTGTCTTTAAAATGAGCCTAAGGACATTAAACAATGTTACTTATTTCCTAAGATATTGAAAGATTGCGAAAAAATCTAATAATGCACTATTTTTGCAATATTGTCTTACAGAATTGATATAATTACTTCACCTTAGGCTTATTTAACGTAGAATTTCAATAGTTTTCGTATTCGTTTGAAAAAAAATTTTATCTTGTAGATTATAAAAATTACAAGAACTTATGTATCTTAGAGAAAACAAGTATTCTCATATTTGTGACCGGTACTATACGTCAGTGTTTGACCACTTAATGAGCCCAAAAAAGTACGCGAGAAGCGGGATGGCCTTGATCTTATTGGCCAAGTTGAGGCTAGTTTCTACAATGGCTTTCAGGTACTTGACAAAGGCTGTCGTCAATGCATGCTTAACAGCAGTGTGACAGAGTTCCAACAACTGAAGCACGGTGAGCCTCAAACAACTTCATCCTAAACTTTTTCGCCCACACCGGCTTTTTGCAGGATATAATTCTCCGATATTTTGAGCCAAAACATTTTTTTCATTAAAAAAAATTAATTATAGGAAGGTTATTCTGAATCACAATTAAAGTGAAAAAAATTTTTGAAAGAATTTCATAAAATGGAAACTGCAGGATCTACGAAGGTTTTTGTGGTTTTGATATTTGGAAGGTGTATAAAAGAGTTTCTTTATTTTAATTAAGGAATAAAAAAACTTTATGAAACTCTAATAACAAAATTATATTTTGATAACAGAATCAAAAGTACTGTAATTAACTCGCAAAAACCTCATAGAAAGTACCGTTTTCATTGTGCAAAAAAGTATATTGATACTTTTTTATTATTATTTTTTACATAAAATAACGGAGTTATAATTAAAATTTTGTATTTTGAAGAAATTTTTACAAAAAAAGAGAATTTGAATTTTTTAAAAAAGGGCCCGGTTGATTTTCTCCATTTTAGGCCAAAAATATTTGGGATACATTGCAGTATTATATCTTACAAAGAGCCGTTATGAGCAAAGAAGTTTTAATAATCTTAAAGACAAAAAGGTCTTTTTGATGCTTCAAAAACTTGCAAAAACCTCCATAGAAAGTACAGTTTTCATTCTGCAAAAAAGTTTGTTGATACTATTTATTATATTTTTTACATTAAGTAACGGAGTTATAATTAAAATTTTTAATTTTCAAAAATTTTTTTAAAAAACAAAAAAAAGGACCCGATCAATTTTCTACATTTTGGCTCAAAATATTTGGGAAACATTGCAAAATTATATCCTACAAAGGGCAAATAAGTATCAATAAACTTAGTGATAAAAAGATCTTTTATCCATACGTGCGAGAAAAACCATGCTCGCACTACGTGCGCATGCGCACCAAAGCGCTGCGAGGAAAAGGTAAGCATGCGTACACCGTACAAACAAGTTTTCTCGCATGTGACGATAAAGACTCATTTTAGTGCTTGTAGATGGTACGGGAAACCAGATTTTTAGTGGTGGAAAAAAATAGTGTTCGACAGGCGTGCGAAAGTCGACAAAACCACCTAATGTGAAGGAACAGGACTTGCGATTCGGCTCATTTACGGTCGCCTTCGGTTCCATTCGCCTGACCTTCGGGCTCGTACTGCTCCTTCCCACCCTGCGGCCATTGCTGACTGCGCGCACTTGTGTCGAAGAATACTATTTTGACTAAAAATAGAAAGTAAAAGAAAGAAAATAGAAAGTATAATTTTCATTTTATGACAAAATTTTATCATTGAATTTTTACTGCATTTTTACATAAAAGAGTAGCCACATAATTAAAATATTAAGTTAAAAAAAAAATTTTCAAAAAAGTAAAATTTTAATTTTAAGAAAAGGGCCTCACCGATTTTTTCACTTTTGGCTAAAAACACTTAAGACTAATCAGAGAATTATATCCTGCAAAAAACCGGTGTGGGCAAAAAAATTTAGGTTGAAGTTGGTTGAGGCTCAACGTGAAAGGAGACCTAGTCGTAGATATTTATACGATTATTCCTTCATCATGGTCTCAATGAGCGTCTGATCGTCATATCCCAACTCTGCGTACACCACTCCTCGTTCTAAGTGCAGTTTTTTGCACTTTTCCAGCCCTAGTTCAATATGGATGTAATTTGAAAACTGCAGTAAAATGTCATATAATTTCATCAGTTTTTCCCTAAAGCCGGCGTACAATTTCAGGTCATCCGTATAGAGAAGGTGGGTGAGATCGTATCAACTTCTGCCGTTCTTAACGTAGTACCCATAGGTCCTATTGTTGAGTGTCCTACTAAGTGGGTTCAAGGCTAACAAAACCACAGTGCACTGCATGAGTCGTTTTGGAAAATGACAGTCGTAATGTGCAAGAACCTGGAAATTCTTGGCTGTCTACGATAAAAATACTCGTGCCCCAAAGAGACGTAAAGTGACTCAAGAATTGAATCCCTCGGGGTACCGAGGGAAAAGCTTGTTTATAGTCAACGTATGCCATGTGCAAGTTGCGCTGATTTTTTTTCTGAGTGGCACTTGCAGAGCGTTGGGAGACATGCGACCTGAAGGCCGATGGACTAGGGGCGTCTGGCTTCTTTGGAAGTAAATACGTGACTCCGCCATGAAGGAGGGCATCAGTTCTGGGTGATCAAGTATGTTCTGATAGCACCCAGCCAGGGACCAATTCACACACGTAAGGTTTTTATACCAAAAGTTGTGTACCATATCCGGTCCGGGTACTTGCCAGTTTTTCGCCCTCCTCAACACTCTGGAGACGTCAGAGATTATGATATTGGTTACTGATTTCACGATATAACTACTTTTCGCCCACCTTAAAGGCCTTATTCTGATATTTTCTGGCATAAGACTTCTTTTATCTGCGCAGCTGCGACATTAGGTCAGCGAGTCTCTGCAATTGCTTCGTCCAATGTCAAATTGGATGCTCCATATTCGACGTTTTAAGAACGAAGAATGTCTGCCACGTTATGGGTCAGCTTCTGGGCTCTGTTGCCTCTTTTATATTGAGACAACCTGCCCAGTTTACATCTTACTTTGCTTACCTCGTTTTCGATTATTCGCTTTCATGGCGGATTATGTTTGCCCTTCCGTGTGGCGATATGTTTTCCTTGAGTTCTTGTTCTTAAACCTAAAGTCCTACTTGCTACTGTCGAACGGAAGAACCTAGTAAGTGAAATTTGCCGTAGAGGTTATTTTCTTCGTGCACGTGTACCAGAAAATAGTCCCTACGGCATGTGTACTTACTAGGTTCTTCCGTTGGGCAACAGACTACTGCAATCGCTGCACAGTAGACAAGAGTTTGTACCTGTGTGATGGATAGATCTTCACCTAGGTGTAGCGGCAAAACCTTGGTGTTCGTCAGGTAGTTTACTAAGGCCATTATGGCATTAGAGATCTTTAGTTTTGCCAGCGCAGGCCCAAAACAGGTTTTGCCTTACCAAAACTAATTAGAGCATGTTCGAAGTTCTCTTCGAGACATCTGAGATTTTCAGGGACTTCGCAGGTATTGGCTTTGGGATTCTCATTTTGTTGTTGTTGTGCTGGAACTTGCCGATTTTCTGCCTCACTTACTTTATCCTACGTCTGGGTTTCTGAATATCCTCCTATTCTTATTGTTGATTTGTAAAGAGTGGAATAAAGGCGCCTGAAGTTGGCTGCTAAGAGTAGACCGGGCCTCGATCTCGGTTAGTAGCGGATAAGTAGGCGCATGCGCGTCGTCAATCGTGCACAATATCTACCAGTCTATCTCCGTAATCGCTGCCACTTCCAAGAATTTTCGACGGAAGATCATTCCTCTTTCCGTCGGATCTATTGTTTCTTGGGATGTGAAGTGACAGTGCATTACTGCTTCATCCTATTCAGTTTAATAATTCCAATTCCAAGAATTTTCGACGGAAGATCATTCCTCTTTCCGTCGGATCTATTGTTTCTTGGGATATGAAGTGACAGTGCATTACTGCTTCATCCTATTCAGTTAAAAATTCACGCGTTGCTGTGGCATTCCTGTAGAAGTGACCGACTAAGGATGTTAAACACTTCTTTAAAAATCCTTGTTTATTATAACAAAAATTTGAGAGCAGCGGGGTTATTTTCTAAGCAGTCATAGGGGATATAATGTATAATTTTAAAGCACTATGCTGTATGAGAATATGTATCAGAAAAAGAGCTTTAGCGCCCCAATCCGCCATATTAGATATAGCATAGTTTGCACACCATATTTTTCCTATGAAGCTTCGAAAATGTTGCTCAGGCCCCATACTACGGGCCCCATTTATGACTGGATTATTCCTAGTCATTTGTAATTTTAGTTTTAATTATTTTAATTTTACTTTGATATCTGATTATTAATTAGTCACAAAAGAATAGCTATGATGCTTATCTTTAGATTTATATACCAAAAAGAATTGATTTATTTAAAATAAATGTCGAGCTCCTACTATGCTGACGTCGTCGTCATGCCACACGACTTCGAAATCATCCGAAGTTCTCCGAAGAGCCCGAATTGTCCGATCCCTTAACACTTCGAATGAACCCTGTGTGTTGAGTTTACGAGCGCGCAAGAATCCCTTCAATCCCTTCTTAGTAAGTCTAAGAAGGTAGGAGGTACTTCGAATTCCTTACCGTCCACCATTTTACTCCAGGGGTTAAGTTTCGATAATTAAAATTCAGGGTGAACTAATAAACTGCAGCAATGGAATGCGCAAAAGAAAAAGAAGCATATAATATAATGCGAGTCAATAAATGCACAATACCTCAGACACCCGTTATATAAATCGAAAAATGTAATGGGTGGTTGGAATAAAAGACCAACCAGTCACAAAATCACAATGTTGAAAGTCGAGAAGCATTTGATTTGACCTTAATTAATAATTAACTGTAGAAAAAGCCTAGAGTAATTTTAAAATAAAAAAATTCTCTAATTTTTATTTTGAAGGTCATCGACCAAATTCAAAATTAATATCTTTGGTCCAGAAAACCGTTAATTAGTTCAAATTTGAAAATAACGGTCATTTTTCATCTCAAATGCATTGTTTTTGAGATTAATTTTTGAGATTTAAATAATTTAGCAAACCGTAACGAGATGCTGCAATTTGAGAACTAATTCAAGGTCACAATTAAATTTGAATTTTCAAAAGCATTTCACATTTAATCATCAAGGTCACAGATCAACCCGATTTTTAGTGAGCAGGGTATAATTCAATAATAACACCCATAGTTAATTTTACCAAGGTTGGGTTTCACCTTGGGATTCAACCAAAGGGTTGATCAATAAATCGCTTCAGTCATCCGAAGGAAAGTTGTGACGTGTCGACTTAGCGTTGCTCAGGCCCCATACTACGGGCCCCATTTAGGACTGGATTATTCCTAGTCATTTGTAGTTTTTGTTTTAATTATTTTAATTTTACTTTGATATCTAATTATTAATTAGTCACAAAAGAATAGCTATGATGCTAATCTTTAGATTTACATACCTAAAAGAATTTATTTATTTTAAATAAATGTCGAGCGCCAGATACTTTTTGTGCACCAAAAGTACCAAAAGGAGAGTTATCAACAGTGAATTTGAAACAAATTTTATTTTATTAAATTTAAGCACGACCAAAACCCAGACCGTGGAGAGTAAGGAGCAACGTCTAGAAAACGAGTCACAAATTCCACTTAAAAATTGAATATTTAAGTGCAGTTGTATGCAGACAACGCACCTGATCAAACAAATCCTTAGTGCGAAAATGAAATTAAATTTTACAACGCGGTCATAGCGTCACCGCCAAGCCATAAAATGGCGTCTTGGTCTTGACAGGCCGCCATTGACGACATTGAAAGAAAGATATAATTTCGCAATTCTTCAATTTGACCCCACGAACAACTTTAATTTAAATCGCTATTGGGATAAAAAGACCCCATTCCTCCTGCCGTACAAAATTGGAGAAAGGTTAAGTGATATGGGGTCACACCACGTTGACACAATTGACGCTCATGGTCACAATCGATTTGACACGTTACTTAAATTAAATCCTAGAATCGCTAAACCACTGACTCTACAATTTTAATTGAACATGAGAGAGTTTGAATCACGACCGGATGACTCAATAGCGAACGAGAGACAAGGTTACAGAATTCAACCTTCGACTTAGGAGCGTGACACACAAGGGTTGAAAAGTAGACCAAAACAATGACCATGTGGAGTTAAATAACCTGACAGAGGCGTGGACCCCCTCGGTAGCACCCTCTCGTACAGGAATGCATGCTTGAGAAAAGAATGGTCGTAATTGCTGGTGAATTCCAAGGAAAAGGCACTTTTTCCGTGAGAGTTCCAAGATCGAATGCCGCACAAAGGGACTAAAATGGAAAAAAATCACATCACTCCATATTTATAGGAAATTTCGCGCTGATTCTAAATATACCCCATGTTCATGTACATAAAATAGATAATTAGCTGCCTAATCATAAAAAAACCTCCAAAATTCATGTTTTTTTACATATTTTTCAACACAAGAGCCCATTGGAACCACCTAAAAAATATTTTGTTCAACAGAAAAGTTGTATACAATTAAATTCTGCGTCGAATGAACACAAAAACTTGCAAAATCGGATGGAAAATAAGGAAATTAAGACAAAAAATTATTTTGAAAATATACCAAAAATAATGTTTATTGTGTAATTAGAGGTCGCACATGATTTGGCACTATTTTTCAACGCTAAATCACATCGTGCTATCCATTTCTTAATTTAACTCAATTTTACCGGGATTACAGCCAAAAATAAGGTCATTTCTGCAAAAAATAACAATTTATTGTATCACTCTAGTTTGGTAATCAAGTTTATGGCAAGTTTCTCTCACTTCCCTTGGGTGTTTCAACTTCTGCACCATCGGCAGTCAAAAGATATATTTTTTATAACACATGCATGATTTCAGACCTTTTTCATGGCTATTAAGCGGGGCTAAATCTCTACTTTTTACTACTAGGGAGTAAAACGCCCAGCGTTTTGAGGGATACCGGATATTTAATGTCAAAATATCCGAGCAACGGCCTTTATTCATGCGCACTCAAGACGAAAGTCACCGATTTTGAAAATACTAGTATAAATTGCCGATTTTTGAACCACTTGTACGTTTCACCCCTTGGACTGCTTAGAGCGCCTGATAGATTTTTTTTTGCAAATTGCACTTGAGTCTTTTCTTGGTAGCTTTGAGCGCCCTGAATTTTATTGATATTTTACTGCGAGATTATTGATGCGGGAATATTGATTTATTTTTTTTTCTTCTCTTTTCCGAATGGTTTGTTGGTCGGCTGCTGCTGCCGCCCCTTCCCGCCCAATCTAAACCGAACATCTTCGAGGAATTAAAATTTTTTTTTAATAGACCCATACCAGTTCGGTGTATATCGTTAGTTCTCTCCTCTACATCGTCACCGAACTTTAACATTCTTAACGCAAGATTCTGGTAAAATTCTAGATTCACAAACATTCGGGACCCATCCATAAGACAATTAATTATCGAATACCTGGTATTGTATTACACCAACCAGGTTCTCAATTAAGCAACTCAAAGAAATTGATTTGATATTGAGGCGTAATTGATCACGCAACGTCACGTGATTTAGTATTATAATTAAATTATAATTAAATTAGTATCATAATTGAACCTCCTGAGGCAGCCTTATTACATACAAGTTTTTAAATCAAGCTTAGGGGTGGTTTTAAAGAGAATTTCTAGATAAATGTCAAAAATGACCATTTTTAAAGTACCAGTCACCAAAAATTTTTTAATTTCATTTCTGACTATTAGGACTAAAACCGGCAACCCTATTGAGGTACCTTCATTATTCTTAAAACTCAAATTAAACCTAGGGTTCATCTTGGGTTGCCGGTTGTGGTCCGAATAGTCAGAAATTAAACTAAAAATTTTTTGGTGACTATGGTACTTTGTAAATTGTCATTTTTGACATTCATCTGAAAATTCTTCTTAAAACCATTCCTAGGTTTAATTAAAAAACTTGTAAATAAATGCTGTGCCTCAGAAGGGTTGCCGTTTGTGGTCCCGAAAGTCAGAAATAAAATTAAACATTTTTTGGTGACTATGGTACTTTGAAAATTGTCATTTTTGACATTTATCTAGAGTTTCTTTTTGAAACAACCCCTAGGTTTGATTAAAAACTTGTGAATAATAAGGGTGCGTCAAGAGGGTTGCTAGTTATGGTCTTAATAGTCAGTAATGAAGTTAAAAATTTTTTGGGGACTCTGGTACTTTGAAAATTGTCATTTTTGACATTTATCTAGACATTCTTTTTGAAACCACACATAGGTTTAATCTACAAACTTGTGAGTAATAGGGGTGCCTCAGGAGGGTTGTCAGTTATGGTCTTTATAGTCAGAAATCTAATTAAATATTTTTTAGGGACTTTGATACTTTGAAAGTTGTCATTTTTGACATTTATCTAGCAATTTTTTTTGAAAGCACCGTTAGGTTTAATTGAAATACTTCTGAATAATAGCGGTGCCTCAGAAGGGTTGCCGGTTGTGGTCCCAATAGTCAGAAATGCAATCAAAAACTTTTTCGTGACTTTGGTACTTTGAAAATTGTCATTTTTGACATTTATCTAGAAAATCTTTTTGAAACAACCCCCAAGTTTGATTTAAAAACTTGAAAATAATAGGGGTGCCTCAGGACGGTTGCGGGTTGTGGTCCGAATAGTCTGAAATTAAGTTAGAAATTTTTTAGTGAGTTTGGAACTTTGAAAATTGTCATTTTTGACATTTACCTAGAAATGCTTTTTTAAACCACTGCCAGGTAGGATTTAAAAACTTGTGAATAATTAGGGGTGCCTTTGTACGGTTGCCGGTTGTGGTCCCAATAGTCACAAATAAAATTAAAAACTTTTTGGGACTTTGGTACATTGAAAATGGTCAATTTTGACATTTACCTAGAAATTATTTTTAAAACGCCCCTAGGTTTAATTTCAAAACTTGTAAATAAAAGAGGTGCCTCAGGATGGTTGCCGAATATGAGCCCAATAGTCAAAAATGAATTAAAAAATTTTTTGGGGACTTTGGTACTTTTAAAATTGTCATTCTTGGCATTTGTCTAGAAATTCTTTTTGAAACCACCCCTAGGTTTAATTAAAAAACTTGTGAATAATAAGGGTGCGTCAGAAGGGTTGCCGGTTGTGGTCCTAATAGTCACAAATAAAATTAAAAATATTTTTGGGACTTTGGTACTTTGAAAATTGTCATTTTTGACATTTATCTAGAAATTTTGTTTGAAACCACCCTTAAGTTTAATTTAAAAACTTGTAAATGATAAAGTTGCCTCAGGAGGGTTTCTGGTTGTGGTCCCAATAGTCAGAAATTAAATTAGAATTTTTTTGGTGACTTTGGTACTTTGAAAATTGTCATTTTTGACATTTACCTAGAAATTCTTTTTTAAACCACCCCTAGGTTCAATTTAAAAACTTGTGAATAATTAGGGGTGCCTCCGGAGGGTTGCCGGTTGTAGTCCTAATAGTTAAATAATATTAAAAATTTTTTGGTGACTTTTGTACTTTGAAAATGGTCATTTTTGACATTCATCTAGAAATTCTTCATTAAAACACCCCTATGTCTAATTTAAAAACTTGTAACCTCAGGAGGGTTGGCGGATGTGATTTCAATAGTCAGAAATGAAATTAAATTGTTTTTGGGAGAATGGTCTTTCATTCAGAATATATTTCCTCCGCATCAGAGTATATATTATAGAACTAACTATGACTTCCAGCAGACGTTTAGCAATTTACTTTCACGCTATATGAACATATTCCTATAAAAGACGTTTTGGTTTATAGAACGTTCTTCTGACGGAAGCCGCATC
>JBAGKK010014388.1:0-11833 GCA_037177015.1 Euceroptres primus
ATATAAACAATATATATATATATATATAAACAATATATATATATATATATATATATATATATATTGTTTATATATATATATATAATTTTTTTTTAATACCAATAAAAAGTAAGCACTTCTTATTATCAAAATTAATTATGAAATTGTTTCAAAATTCTTTAAAAAATTCAGAATTTATAAATTTATATAAAAACTTTACAGTAATCCTACAATTAAATAATTCGACCGTGTACATAATACTTTACGTACGTTTGCTGATTTTTTTTCCAACCAATGTACTCATTAGTTTTCTTATTTTCAACAATGAGCCAATTTATAAGAGGCTTGAAATAATCTAAGATACCAGAACTGCTCATTTTCCTTTGGCCTGTTAATAACTGCATAGCATCTTGCCATGGTTTAGAGGATCCTAGTTTCAACATCGATCTGAAATCAAATTTTTCCATTTTAATATTTTTTAACATCATTTCATTTAAGAGAAAAGAAGTGCCTAGTTTATACACACTTCAAAAGATTTCCTGCCTTTTTGCTGTCTGCAGTTATATCACATTTATGAAGAGGTTTGCTTTTGGTATCTTTTGGATTATATTTTCCAGCTTCTGTGCACAAGACTTTATGAAACTGAAACTGAATAACGTCACTAACAAAGTACCGCAGGTACTCATCGTCTGAAGCGATGTGAAAAATTGAATCAGGGTCAAAATCTTCCTTTGTCCTATCAACAGGAGGTTCTATTCCTTGATATTCTTCTACCAACTTTCACCTGAAAATAATCAATCAATGATGTTCCAAAAATAGAAAATTTATACTAACAGCAGTCTTAAGTGTTTCAGATTTATAAGAAAATAATATAAAATCGAAAATGAAGCTCAAAACAAATATTATACCAGTGGCAGTTGTACTGCTCTGGAGTTGTATTGTTCCTGAAAATATCATAGCGCCACAAGTCCATGATGTAAGCGAAAGGAAGAAGTACTATTTTACTCAGACCCTTCAGATACAGAAGGTTCAAAGAAGCTTTTTCGTCAGCTGTATAATTCTCCAGAAATTTGATCTTTTGCAAATGATCTGGTGTCGAAACACTCAAAGCAATCAAATCTCCTACAGCTTCACCCCGAATCCTGGATTGGCACTCTGCCTGTAAATGAAAGGCTGATCCTTGTACTGTAGAAAATACTGGATGTGACCCATCTCATATGATGTGCAGTCTCGAGAGTATCAACATCAATTCCAGAGCACATTCTGATTCTAAAATCTTTACCATCGGAAAAATCCCAAGCACTGGGATGACAGTTGGATGAATCTGATACTTCTTCTAGAACCGAATTTTTCCAAAAAAGTTCAGGCATCGCACTCATGTTCATAGATACAAAAGATGACTCTGATAGTTTGAGTATTTTCCTGGTGGTGTCGTATCCTGCAAATGATCCTATGTTGCTTATTTTTGAATATTATTAGGTATATCGTTAAAATGAATAATTTTTTTTCATCTTATGAACTTATTCTTTTTGGAAGAGTTTTCTACCTTGTGCAACCATATCTGTGTAACGATCTGGCAACTCTTTTTCAGGGAAAGGAAGAGTGAGATCAGCAATGTTTTCCCAACTTTCAGATCTCAGAGAATTAAGAAGATGAGCTGGAATTAGTCCCTTTTTGGAAACAAGATCACCTCTATACTTCCTTCGCAGTTCACGTCTCACATAGGCATGAATTTGCAAATAGAGAGGCTTCAGTTCATGCCAAAGAGACTCTGAAATCGTTTTTTAATTCGATCATTGAAACTCAGTTCTATTTTAGATCATTTAAATTTAATCAAGAATTTTTTACTCGACTCACCAATCTGTTGTTGGAAATCTTCAGCCTCGTATTGGCTCAACCAAGCTGTAGATTTATCACTATAATTGTTTAACCTTGCAGCAATGGTACCTAACTCAACGTATCTAGGGAAAAAGAGCTTAAGTTTTTTTCCAGCCACTTGTTGCCATTCTGACCAAATGAGCTTCAGTTATTCAGGATCGTCACTTTCGGCCATAATATACTCGAATTCTTCGGCTTGAGATGAATTACAATTATTTGGATATAGGTTTTGGCATATTTTTGCATTGGACTGAATTTTCAACATTTGACTTCTGATATTTGCATACTCTACGTAGACCTAAATTGAAGAAAGATTAGATTTTTATATTGCTAGGTGATTTTCAAAAACAACTTGGTACAAATAAATTCACATTTTTATTATTATTTATTAAATAATCACCTTTTCTGGTAAAGCTGCTTCGCCAATGTCGTTGAATATAGAGAATTGTCTTTTGACATCTTCATCTCCACAATGTTTTTTGGAAATTAGAAAACTGTCTTGAGACTCTAATTTTCTCTGCTAAGTTTTCGTCCGTGTAAGATTGGATTCATATTTCCAGAAGACTAACCCATACTTATTTTCCCATTCAGCACTTTTTTTGTTGGCTGCCAATAAGAATTCTCTGGCCAACTGCAGAAGACTTTTAGAAAAAAATGTTTCAACTTTGTGGACATGATTTTGTTACGGAAATCCTGTTGTTGAAATTGCAAGAATGGCTATTGCTAGTGTACTATAAAAAAGAAAATACAATATTTTATTTTCTTATAAATTGAGAAAAAATATTAAAAATATATAAAATATTCATACGTAGTGCTTTCCATCACAAGCAATGCATCTTAATTTTTGGTAATTTCTATACAACTAAATAGACAGTTAAAAAATAAAAAAGTGACTCTTTTGAGTTTTTTCCAAGCTCAAAATTCATAATGATGAAACTAATCAAAAGCTGTAATTTCATCAATACATACTCAATAATTGATTTTATTTTCAACAGAATGTAATAAAAAACCTATTTAATAAAAATAATTAATTATATTTAGCACAAACAATTTATTTTATTTAAAGATTTTAAGTTTTAAGACATCTTCAAAGACTCCAGAATTTATATTAAAACTTTGAACATCTTCCAAAGTTAGTTAAAAGATTTAAAAACGTTTTACAACGGTACATCTTACAAATCAGAATATATTAATCTTATAATGAAAATTGGAGTACAGTATTTTACGAACGTTTGCTGCTTTTTTCCAACTAATGTACTCATTAGTTTTATTATTTTCAGCAATGAGCCAATTCATAAGAGACTTGAAATAATTGAAGACACCAGAACTGCCTTTTTGCTGCCATCAGTTATGTCACATTCATAAAGAGGTTTACTTTTGGGATCTTTTGGATTGTATTGTCCAGCTTCTATACACAAGGATTCATAAAACTGTAACTGTATAATGTTACTAACAAAGTATCTCAGACACTCCATGTCTGAAGCAATGTGCAATGTGATATTTGGATGCTGGGTCAAGATCCTCCTCTGCCCTATCAACTGGAGGTTCTATCCCTTGATATTCTTCTACCAACTTCCACCTAGAAAATTAACTTCAACTTATACCGGAAATTATAATTTTATACTGGAAGCTGTAAATGTAAAAAAGCGAAAATCATGTTTTAAGAATTAATTGAAAAGTTAGTACTTATTCAGATAAAGTCTTGGAAGGAATACATATTTTTATGCTTAAATTGAAGTTGCGTTAATTATAAACAAAAATGAAGATACCAAAACTTTATTGCTCTTCAAACATCAGAAAAGTACAAGATATTTTTTGATTTCACTTTTTCCTGGAACTTAATTGTTCTTTAAAATAACAAACAAAATAAAATTCTATTGTAAAGATTGAGTTCATATTTTAGTTATTTTTTGCTTATAAAATTAATTTTTTTTTGAAAGCTTTGATCTCAAAAATATAAATCCAAATTATCGAATAAATATTTTTTTCTTGAAAATTTCGAAATTGAATTTTCGAGTTTGAACTTTAAATTCAAAAATTGAAGCATTGATATTTCAGAACTGAAGCAAAAATACATTGATGAAGGGAAAATAAATATTTTACCAGTGACAGTTGAACTGGCCCAGTGTGATATTTCCCTTGAAAATATCCCATCGTCACAAGTCAATGATATAAGGAAAAGGAAGAAAGACTATACTTTCATTAGAGCCTTAATATAAAGATGGTTTAAAGAGGCTTCTTGATATGCAGTGTAATTTACAAGGAGTTTTATTTTTTCAAAATGAGCTGGTGTTGAAACACTCAAACCAATCACATCTCCAACAGCTTCATGGAATCCTGAATTGGCACCCCTTTTATAGACTGTTGGCCGATCTTTATATTGAAGAAAATATTGAATATGACCCATCTCATGATGTACAGTCTATAGAGATTTCGAATCAATTTGAGTGCACATTTTGATTCTGAAATCTGTACCATTATTAAAATCCCATGCACTGGGATGACAAGCTATTTCCTGATCAGTTGGTTTTTCTATAATCGAATTCTTCCAGAAGAGCTTGGGCATTGCACTCATGTTCATCGATACGTAAGCTGACTCTGCCAATTTGAATATTCTTATGGCATTATATCCTGTAAAACGTAAAAATGATTTTTTATATTAGATCTTTCGACTAATTTTAAAAACTACTAGATAATTTTTTTCCAGTCCCTGAAATTTTTTATGAAAAAATAGCTAAACTTGTGCAACTGCTATAGCTGAGGTGTGATCTGGCAAGGTTTTTCCAGGGAAAGGAAGAGTGAAATCAGCAATGTTTTCCCAAGATTCAGACCACAAATTACCAAGAAGATGATGAGCTGGAATTGATCCATCTTATAGGAAACATCATCTCCGTATTTCTTCCTCAACTCACGTCTCATATAGTCTTCTGCTTCATGTTGTTGCAGCCACATTGAAGATTTATCACTGAAGTTGTTCAAGCGTGAAGCTATATTACTCAGTTCTACATATCTAGGAAAGTAGGGTTTTATTTTTCTTACAGAGACTTTTCGCCATTCTATCCAAATATGTTTGAGAACTTCAGCATCTCGACTTTTAGCCATGAGATCCTCTAAATCTGGTTCTAGGGCTAAATTACATTTAGTTGAATTTTTGTATTCACAAATTTTTGCGGTAGAGCAGTAAATTATCGACATCTGGTCTGTGATGCCTTCATACTCTATATACAGGGTGTCTAGCGATCAGGCCATTTAAAATTCCCGAGTTTATCCCGGCTTTTTCCCGGTCAATTTTTATTCCCCGATCAAGTTAAAAATGTCTTTTTGAGATTTTTGCAAGTGAACATATACATAGAAAAAGGAATTTTAACATAATATACATATACAAAATTTATATCGTAAAGAAGATAATTATTTATTTATACGTGCCAAACTTATGTTTAATCACAGACTAAAGTGATAAATATTAATCGAAAATACATTTTAAAACTTTCGTAACACGTAAAATAAAGGTTTTTTAACAGAATCACAAGTAGTTGCTTAAATGCTATTGAAATCTGAAAAATAAAAAAATAAAATTTAAGTATAATCTCGATCATAAATAAAATTCCCGGGTTTTTCCCAGTTTTTTCCCGGTAAAATAAAATTCCCGGGTTTTTTCCGATTTCCCGGTCCGCTAGACACCCTGATAGAACTGAAATAAATAGAAAATTATTTCTATCTTTCTTAATATATCTACAAATTGATTATAATGTAATATATTATCTAAATTCTAAGTTTAAAAATCACCTTTTCTGGCAAAGATAATTCCCCAATGTTACTGAATAAGAAAAATTGTCTTTTGACATCTTCTAGCTTCTAGCGTCCTCTTATTAAACAATTTGTCAGTTTCTCTGTTGTATACTGCTAGAAATTTTCTGGCCTCCATCAGGATATTAGGATCAGTTTTAATTTCATCTTTAGAGTTTTGAATTTCCTGTGAAAATCCTTTTGTTGCAATTGTAAGAACTGCTACTGCGAATAGACTAAAAATAGGTGGAAATTTAATTTTAGATTTTCGTTTGGTTTTGTTTTCGTCAGGTACATAAATATTGTTCTCTTAACGTTGCATGATAATCCAAGACCCCCATAGCACGGAATATTCTATTCACATTTCCGGAATATTTCAAAGAAACATTGGGAATATTCCAACAATATTTCAGGAACCTTAAAATGCCCTACATCTGGAATATTCCCGGGGAATGTTCCCGGTCATATTCCTGCGGAATATTAGAACATGATCCTGAATGTGCCCTGATTGTTCCTGTGCAATATTCCCAGGAAGTGTCTTGAATGTTCCCGTAGAATATTGCTGGAACATTGCCTCGAAACTGCCTTGAATGTTCCTATGGAATATTCCCGGATCATTGTTCCAAAACAAATTGGAAAATTTTAAAAATATTAATATTGTTAACAGTACTCTTATTCGGTTGTATGAGATTGAATCATAAAAATCAATTAATGCTCCTTGGGTATTTATTTTATCTACATACAGGATATAATTCTTAAATAATTACATAATATTTGTAAAATATCGGCATTTAACTTTTTTTAAAGAATTTTTTAAGTCTTGCCGTCGAAAATTATACAAAGACATTTATTACAATGGTATTGCAATTTAAATTGACGATAAGTCACAATCGACATAATGTGACAATTCGACATTTCAATTACATACTTAAATACTAAAATTCTAAAGTAGAACACATTTTATTCAATCAATTCCAAAGAATTATCACTATTGTATTTGAATTGAACATTACATTAAAATATTTCATATTATTATTATAGTTAACTATATATTATGTTATATATTACAGTTATATATTATATTATAATATTATAGTTAACTATAGTTAACTAAATTATTATTATATTTAAGAATATAATTCAATTCCACATAAATTATATTAGCAAAAATTAAATTCAGAACTTATTGTTATTATTACGATATTACTGATAATTTGCACCTTTTTAATTTTATGTACTCCTAGTTGTAGAAATAATATATTTTCTCATTGAGTTCTTCTGATGTTGAATTTAAAAAATCCATTTATTATATTTTTAGAATATTTTCAAAGTTGATAGCTTTCAGGAAATATTAATTCTTTAATTTCAAAAGTACTTCTGTAAGAAATTAACGTATAATTTAATTTTAAAAACGTTATCACATGATTTAAACTTTTTCACACTCTCTGGAAATTAATATAAACAATATTATATTTACAATGATCAATAATAACTCCGAAAAATGCTGTTATACCAAAAATAAATGCGAAATTAAATATATTAATAATATATTTATATAATAATATATTATTAATATTAATAATTATATAATATATAACAATATATAATGTATAATAATATATAGTGTATAATAGTATATAATACATTATGTATTATATAATAATATATTATAAATATTAATAATATTAATAATGAACAAATTAAAATGAGAAAAGAGTGGCTCACCAGAACGAATAATTTGTGTAAAGTTTATTTAGGTTATGCAACCTCTCTGACAAATTTGGAGAAATTAGAATGGACTTCATGATTTGTCGAATCCTCAAGTTTCTGGTCGATATTTTTCTTGGTTTATTCTAAGGCGACCTTTTTTGATAAATTGTGATATAACTTAATGGATAGGTAATAGGTAATAACTTTGTGTAAATCATAAAAAATAGACGTTCTTTCTGAAGACAAAAAAAAATTCAGTTGGAAAAATAATGAAGTGAACACCGTATTTTTCAAATAGAAAAACTTTCCGCCAATAATCAATACAACTCATTTAGATATAATATTATCATTTCTTCTTTAATCTATAAACAATCATTATCGTTTCAGTTAGATAATAAATTTGCAGAAAATGATAGTCATAGCTAGAATAGAACAAGAAAGAAGAATGTCGACAAAAAACATGGAATGGAACACATCATGTAACAATATTAAAAGAGATTGTAAAAGTTTTAATTAAGAAAAATGTTTTTAAAATTGAATCAAATAGCAATTTTTTACAAAAACGCTTTCGAAATTGAGGAAATATTATTTCCTGGGAGACTTAATTTTTGGATATAATTTGAAAATATAAGTTGAATTTTTTAATTAACATTAGATGACCTGAAAAAAAGAAGATTTTATGTTTACTATTTCTAGGAGTATGCAAAATTAAAAAGGTATAAATTATCAATAACATTCCATATCGTTATAGGTTTGGAGTATAACTTTTGATAATAATGGTGTAAAATTAAAATTATATTTTCTATGTCATACTGCATTTAATTCGCACCTTATCTTACGCCCTTACTTCTCAAATTTTTCCAAAAACAATATTTGATTATACTTGCAAACTAAAATTGAATAGTTATTCTGTTTTCCTCTTTAGAAATTCAGGAATTTTTTAGATCTGCCAATAACTTAGGAAAGAATGACCCGAAAATTCGCCTATTTGTGCGCCCTCGAATTCGAACTTCCAATCTATACTAAAAGTTAGTTCATTATAAGACATTAATCGTCTGAAAGTTTCAGATTGGTCTGATTTTTTTTTTCAAGATACGAGGAACCAAAGTTTTCTCTTTGCTTTACCTGTCAGTAGATTATTTGAATGTTTTCAGGTGGATTATTCCTAATCTATAACTGATAGCGAAAAATGTTCAAGACAAATGTTAAATCTCTAATTGATAAATGATTAATGGTGACCTTTCTTTAACTTTGAATATTGAGATAAATAAAAAATAAACAATTCAACTTATATGTTGATTTTTGACGCTAAAAATGTTTTTCGGAGTTTATTTGGCTGACGTATGAAGAATTTCATCTAACTCTGCACTTATAAGTCATTTTTATCATCCTCCACGATTTAGGTTGACGTCAGTATTGATTCAGAAACGATAATCTAAGTTTTGATGATAACCTTGTATTTTAGCTATAAGGAAGAGTAAGTATATTGTGTTAAAATTTGGTCCCTTAAATCTCGAAAACAAAAAGTCAGACCAACCTAAAACTTTCAGAGGGTCAATGCCTCATGATAAACTAACTTTTAGTATAGATTGGAAGCTCGAATTCGAGGGCGCACAAATGGGCGAATTCAGGCTTATTTTTGCTTATTATTAGCTCATCTGTGTCCGATGAAATCGCCATATAATTATATTTCGGTCAATTTTCTGAATTTTAGTATTTAAGAAATTGAATAAATGTCGAATTTTCAACATGTAGACTGTATCTTATCGTCAATTTAAAAGAATATTGTAATACGATCATAATCAAAAAATGTCTTTGTATAATTCTCTAGGCCACGTAAAAAAGTTGTTTTAAACATCATTGTAAAAATATTACCGGCATTGTAAAAATGTTATGTAGTTACTTAAGAATGTATATATAATATGTAGATTATAAAATAAAGCACAAGAAATCTAGATTTATTTTTATTATTGAATCTTCTACGAGCGAAAAAGTTTAAAATTTTCTAGTTTATTTCGGGACAACAATATGATAACCATAAATTTTAGTTTTAACCTTTTAAAACCTTTTCACCTTTTAAACCTCAAGTTTTAACCTTCATTTTTGAAGGTCAAACATTTATTTTTTTCAAAAAATGCTTGCAATCAGTAGAAAAGGCATGAAAAATCCTACCGAAGCTAGAGTGCCGTGTATCTCCATTTACTAATACACAGAGATACGACACTAGCGAAGTAGAATGTAGTTGATACACTCTGTAATCGGAAATCTTTGTTAAGACAGTTTTCTTCGGGACAGTCGAAAAACTTATTTTCCCAAAAAATGTGTAGGATCAATGGAAAGGGTGTGAAAACCCTTTCGAAATTGTAGAAGTAAAAATTGATTTTATTGATATTAACAGAGGTATAAATCATCGAAATAGATGGTAGAAAGAAGAAAACTATAGAATAGAACTAAAAAATTACATCCCCTTCCTATCGGTAAATATGTGTCCCAGCGACAAACTTTTTTTCCCATAAACTACCATCCAATAGAACTGCACTTTACTCAAGTTTATGATTTTTGAGTTGGGACAGTTGAGAAATAATGCCCCATATGATCCAAGTCCCATATTTTTCAAGTTTCCCAGAAAAAGTTACGAGAGTTAGTGAAAATTTAAGTGCTGTTTATAACCTTTTATACGAATTTCCCGGATTCATTTCTATTAAATGAAAATAATGGCGGAGTCATCTCCAGTGAAATTGAAAACAAATTTGGGATAACAATATAATTCTGGTCAGTTTCAAAATTGTATCTAAATTACTTTTTTTTACAGTAAAGCTTTGAATATCTGCAAAAAATACACATTTAGACATGCCACTTTAAATATATTTTTTAGCTATTATTTTCATTTAAAATTAATATTTAAGCAATAGAATAAAATTTAAAGTGTTATCTATCGCTGTATCATGACCAGAGTAACTTTGCATAAATAGTTTTCTAGCTTGAAGATTTTTAAATGTGTTGAAAGGGCCATTTTGTCTACACCCAAGCACCTTTTTAATACGATTTACGAATAAAATATAAATAATTCATACATTATAAAATGAAAAATCGACGCCAAATAGACCAATGTTAATAATGTATGAAGCTTATATTTTTTAAAATATGGTCGCAACTTGGTTTAGATGAAAATCACTGGATTGGACAAAAATTATAAAATTATAGAAACCCTTTCTTTCGTCAAGTTAAAGAAAAACAAAATAGCTTTAAAATTCAACGACTTTTTAAGTTTTGAACATTAGGTTATGCTCATGTATGAAGCGTTAGTAAGACAATGTTGTGTGTGAATATTGATATTAAAACATTGCTGTATGCGATTCGACATAACTCAGCTTTGTGTGACTGAGAAATTATATAATTGATGAATTCGGACCTCAAGGGCATATTAAATTATAACTAAATGCAGAACATAGTAGATCGCAGAGGCAAAAGTAACTATTAGTCAAGAAATTAAGATAAAATATTCAAAATTATTGCAAGATTTCAGTTTTTTGAGCTCCTGTAAAATCGTCCAAATGGCGCATATGTATAATGCACTATTGTAGAGCACGCTTCAATTCTTTTTATATTCTTATAACTAATCTCCCACTCAAAATATATTTTTGGTTCATCAAGATCATGTAAATACAGGATATAATTCTCATAGACATTTAATAACATTTTAATATAATTAGACAAGGCGAAAACGGCGCTTTCGTAAGAAGAAATTTTCCCATTCGATTTTTTTGCGTATTCTCCTTCGGAATATGCCCCTGAATAAGGATCGAGAGTTTGCCGGCCGAAAAAGTGGTGCGAATTTGTTTAAACTAATTGAAAAAATGCTTTTTTCGACCCGAAAGCATTTTTCTAAGGTTTTTTGGGTCATTGTAAACAATTTTTTACTTTTGTCATTTTTTAATAAAATTGACCGTTTCCGAGTTATAAATAATTTAATGTTTGAAAAACCACGAAAACGGCCATTTTCAAGCCTGAAAAACAGTATTAAAAAATTAAATTTTCGAGTTTGCCAGAGTTCCTAAATAACCTTTTAATATCCCTTAACAAAATCCCGAAGAGTATATACAGATTATTTCATTCTATGGCTTTGTTTTTTAATAGTTAAATAGGCGCTCTCCGACCAGCAGCTCGCATGCTCGCTACTGTTGACCGGACTATATATGGGGCATTATTTCTCAAGTGTACCCACCCCAAAAAATGAATTTCTCCGATCGGGCTCAAATTTACAAAAAGGTGAGTCCTATTAGCTGGCACTTCAAAAAAGAAATAAAAAAGTTTTTGAAAAATTTAAAATTTTGCCATCATTTTTGAAAATCAACAATATTTTTTATCTTTTTTTTTAAGTTCGACCCTTTTCTTTCTTTTTCTTTAACTAAAAATAAAGCTTGAGATGTTTACTTTCAGATCCTTGAATAGTAAAATGTCGTTTTTTGTTGTTTTTGAA
>JBAGKK010014399.1:0-11833 GCA_037177015.1 Euceroptres primus
TTTGCTTAAATTAAATCCATTTGAGTTTATATAAATATTTGTTTGATTTAATCAAAAATTATAATCCGCACACGATATTTCCTTAGAAAAACGCAAATAGCGCAGAAGGATCTTTCTCACAATAAATACTACAATCATACTGAACATAAAAGCGTCTGAAATATGTTGCAGTACGATACAGTCGATACACACCCCGTGGCAACCCGACAGGTAATTTGAAAAAAAGTGGTGTCACACTTAACACATCTTAACCACAAAATTAAAAATTTAAAAAAATTATTTATTTATTTATTTATAAAATTGAATCAAGAATGTGAAATAAAATCTTTACTTTATTTAAAACAAAACTTTTTTAAAACAAACAAGAACTTTATTTAATTTAAACAAAACATTTATTCAATCTAAATAAAAATTTATTCAAATCAGATAAATAAGTACACATAAAGAATTTGTTTGAATCAAACAAACATTTGTTTGGCCCCATATCAACGTTATAATTTGTTTGATTCAAACAAATTTTGTTTAAATCAAACAAATATTTTTCTGAGTGTAGTGTCTTATTCTATATTTGCTTCTTTTTACTTAAAATTATAATTTCCTAATGAATTTATGGTTACACATTTAAGTTGTAAATTATGTAGCTGGTACAAAATACTTTTCGAGCTTCTTCGCAGTCTTAATAACGATTTTAATGTATTATTCTAATCTTACTTCTAACCGCATACAAAATTTTACTTTCTTAAATTATCTGTAGTTACTCATGTAAGTTGTAAGTTATGTGATTGGTACAAAATACTACTTGAGTTTTTGTGCAAATTATTGCAGCGTTTCACTTTCTTGAATTTCTTCTAGTAAATTATTAAATACATCTGTACACTTAGAAAAATATTTGTTTGATTTAAACAAAATTTGTTTGAATCAAACAAATTATAACGTTGATATGGTGTCAAACAAATGTTTGTTTGATTCAAACAAATTCTTTATTTGTCCTTATTTATTTGATTTGAATAAATTTTTATTAAGATTGAATAAATGTTTTGTTTAAATTAAATAAAATTCTTGTTTGCTTTAAACATTTTTTGTTTTAAATGAAGTAAAGATTTTGTTTCATAAACTTGATTCAATTTTATAAATAAATAAATCATTTTAAAAAATTTTCAATTTTGTGGTTAAGAAGTGTTAAGGGTGACACCACTTTTTTTAGATTACCTGTCGGGATGCGTAACGATGGTACTGTAACATATTGTATTTCAGACGCTTTTATATACAGTATGATTGTAGTCTTTATTGTGAGAACGATCCTTCTGCGCTATTTGCGTTTTTCTAAGAAAATATCGTGTGCGGATTATAATTTTTGTTTAAATCAAACAAATATTTGTATAAACTTAAATGGATTTAATTTAAGCAAATCCTTCATTTAAATAAAACAAATTGTACCAACAAAATTATTTGTTTCGATTAATAAGGTAGATATTTTTCATATATTAAAATGAAATAAATGTTCTGTTAATTGCTCGAGAACTCTTCCGAAATCCGAGGCTGTGATTGGTCGACGGTCGCCATATTGAAAATCTGAGTTGCTCCAAGTCGATCAGAATTCGAGCCGCGAACAAAGATATAAAAAAATGCGTCGGATCCACTTTTCAGGGCCAAAAGGTGGCCACGGTCGAGGGTGGAATAAAATACTAGATGCAACACGAGTCGAAAGTGGATTTTTCCCTCGGGTAATTACTGCCCACGGGAAAAATCTGCTCCTTTCGCCCCTCGTGACATAATGTACTATTTCGATCGGACGCTTAGTTTGTTTATAACAATTGCAGAAAGTTCTGAATCCATAGATACAGGAATCTTCAGGATCGTTAAAATTGAGGCACTTAGTAGTTGAATGGCTACATATCAAGAAAAATTAAACCTGGAAACATCGGAAGATACCTAGAAAAAACCTGCAAAATTCAGGGAATTTTTTTTCAGGATTTGAGTAGACGCCCTGAATTTATGTTTTAAATTAGAGAAAACTTAAAAAAAATGAAAAAACTTGGTAGTTCAAAACGAGACATGTATAATTTAATTTGGATTTAGAGGATAAATAATGAATTAGTTAACCATGAAGATCAACCTCAATTCGCATCGATAAACATAGTAAATTCCTTCTAGCGCGAAATAGCAATGTTGCAGTGACTGTTGTAGCATTGCATCGTATTGCATCAGAGCACCATTGCCGTTACAGGAAGGGTTTGTAGAATTGGCGCTGAGGTCTCATCGAACATAAATTTCAATCAACGGGACCGCCACGTCGAGTACTGGCCAAAACACAATCGCGTTTTCATTGAAGGCGTAGCTCCTGTTCGTCCCACAGTTATTTATCGCTATTCTCCACAGAGATGTGTGGTTCGCTTTATGTCGTTACTGTGAACGAGTTACTGGTCTTTTTTATTTTTAAAAACTATTTTCTGTTCCTTTTTCGTGGACACTTCATAATCTACATTCCGATGGAAAAAATGTCTGAAAATTATGTACACGTAAACAGTTAAAATAGAGAGTTGGAATTCAAGATAAAAAATTGTCATTCCTATATTGAAACTGTCTCTCAATTGTGAAAGAGATTTCCAACCTTTATTCCTATTCCCCTTTTTATAGATATCAATACATGTATATTGTTTACAGTACACAAGTGTTTAATATGCAAACAACATGTCTCACCATGGAATTTTCTACTTCCTATTAATAAGCACTGCACATATTGTAGAAGTTGGTTATTCCATGTTTTACAAGACTGTTTCAGATCTTGTTTCCTGCAGCTTAGGGGCAAGCTTAGCTAAATGTCCAAAATTTCGTTACGATCCTCAGAAACGTCAAAGTTTGATTAGAAATGGTTAGAAAGGGTCAGAACGTACACATATACCTGCTTACATACACCCAAGGAGTTATCAAACTCTCCAGAAACTTGCTCATTAATGGATCGGAACTTTGACGGTTTGGTAAATCTTCGATGTAATCTACGGTTAAGGAAAAGTAGTAATGCGAACTACCAACAACTGCTAAGCTGTCTAAATACTCTCAGTACCCACAGGTGCCCTTTACACACGATTCTAATTACAACTTACTAAACAACTCATATTCAAACACCTACAAAAGTCAATAATAATAAAAACAACTTTTTAAAGTTTTCTTGTGGTTTAACAACCTAACAGAATTATAGAATAAACTTTCCTTGATTTTGGAAATTATTTCTTAAGAATAACAGTTTAATTCATGACAATTGGAAGGGATTTTTAAGTAATAATTGACATAGAAAAAGAGAATGTAAAAAATAAGTAGTTTAGTCAATTGTCACGTCCTGCGATTTTTAACTATTGTAATTACACTCATCTCGCGTAATTGTGCCGACCTCGGGGGTGGACGGTACAGTAATGGGCGCTATTAAAATTCAGTTCGAACCGGATTTCGAGCGACAAGCGAGCACTCTTATGTCAACACTCAGAACCGTATATATAGTCCCTGAGTACAAAAATATATGCCCAAAGAGTCGCGATGAAAACAACTTCTGAGCGGCCCGGTCTGTCCGGGCGATGAGCTTCAGTGTAGGCCGTCAAGAGACGCTCAGGGGGGGGGGGAGACAGAAGCAGTCAAGCGTGAAAAACCGTGAAAGAGGTACAAGAATGAGCGGCATAGTTACGCGAGATGAGTGCATATTAAATAATAATTGTATTAAAATAAAAATAAATATTGTGAACCATGCGTATTTGTTTATAAAATTGTTTATGGTTTATTGTTTGTTTATATTTTATGAAAATTAATCTTTGATGAAAATTAAAATGGTATATTGTTTATTTATATTTGATGAAAATTAATCATCGATAATCATTCCACCAATTAATCATGAAAATGAAAATTTTGTTACACATTTTCACTGAAAATGACGGTGATGTTAGATTTGTTATTTAAAACTTGTTATGAACAATAAATTATTATTATTATTAATCATATATTTATCTTTTGCAAGAGAGTCTTCATTGATTATGATCGTTAGCGATTTGAAATATGTACCTGGATCACGAAAATGATGAAATTGTGGAAATTTCTGATTTTGCCACTTAATTTGTTTATGCAAAATTGCACACATCAACAAATTCGTACATCGGACTTAATAACTTTCTTCCAAATTTAATGCCGAGCATTTCTAAACAAAAAATATCGAAATCTGTAAAGAACCACCAGAACATTATTTTGAATAGTAAATTTTGATTTGTAAAACTCTGGCTGAAATTCGTACCAACTTCGAATGCGTTTTTCTCGAAACCATGTTTCTTGCCACTGCGGAAGAGGTTTCTCGAAAACCACTCATCTCATTTGGTTCAAATTTTTTGAGTGCATTTTTAGATAGATTATCTCTCGTTCGCCATGGGGATTTTTTTTCATAACTTCCGGAGAAAAAAATTATTAAAAATTCAAAAAAAAATTCAAAAAAACAAAAAAGGCCGCAATTTTGTCCAAAAAAATCCCCGTGATGGACGATAACCAATCTATTTATGTTTATTATTCTTGTTCGACTTTTTATTTCAGATGATTACAGCAACCTGTAGCTCTGCCGCGGTGCAAAAAAATACAAAATTTTGTTTGTTAACTATGTCAACAATTTTAATTTTATTTCAAAAAAATTTCATATGAAACTTGTAGAAATTAATATCAGACTTGATGAGAATAAAATGAAAACTTTCTTCGACCGTCAATATATAAGTGAGGAATAATTTTTTTAGATCATACGGTCCTTCAAGTAAAACAAAAAAAAAAAAAAACGAAACTCATGAAAGTAACGTTTTATTAACCTTTTTCCTATCGATTTATAGTTCGCCTTTATGTATTTCTGCTTAGTCACATATTCTCTTCCTACTATCAAAGATGTAATCTCGCATTATTGAGCCAATTTGTTGGTTTTTTTATATACATTTATATATGGTTTTAAATGTGGAGTCGTACTTTTTTATTTTTTATAATTGACATATTACGTTTTTAAAAATTGATACGCTATGACATGCATTGACTCCAATTTGTTTGTTATTTTAATCTCAGGTATGTTCTTTTATTTCTGTCTTTTTTATCTTTGCATTTGTTAATCTGTCTTAAACTAAATTTTTTACATATTTCTTATATTTTTTATACACAATTAGGTTTCTTTGATAAAGGCACGCAGTGTTGCTGAAACGTCAGATGATTTAATAAAACGTTACTTTCATGAGTTTCGTTTTTTTTTTGGTTTTTTTTACCTACAAAAATTATTCCTCACTTGTAGAAATTACTTCTTCCAACAAAACAAGAAAAAAAACCTAAATCCGTTGATAACTTTTCGAAATACTAAATTTAAAAAATTCTCAAAAAAAAATTTCACAGTAGTGTAGTCCCTTAACATCTGAGAAAAGGAATCTCAAACTTACTACATCGTCTGGTCAATTGTAAGTAACCAGTCTGAAAATCTTCTAGACCCCATCCTTGACTTAATAAATAAATGCCTAAGATTATTGTAATTTCTTTGCAAGCTGCAAGGATGTGGGACTTGACTAATTCTAGTGCAAACGCTCTTTCCTCAACGATATCTCTGTTTTCAAGTTATTGTAACCAAAGATTATTAAATTTAAGTTTTAAATTATTAGTATAATTTATTTATTACTTCATCTTTATTGGACACCTTTGAGTCCTCATCCCAGACTCGATCTTTACGGATTTGAGATCTAAAACGAGGAAAAACCTAATTCAATTAAAGTTAAGTGATTAGCGTGACTTAGACGTCACACAATATTGAATACAATACACTACTGAACATACTACTAAATACAGGTATTCAGTAGTATAAATGGGTTTTGGTCAGACAATTCCCCTAAAGGGAGCTGCTGAAGAACAAAAATGATTTCGAAATAACTTTGAGACCGAAAAAATGTATAAAATATAAATAAATAAACGATAATTAAAAATCAGTAGTATAAACAAATTTTGGTCAGTCGTGCAGAATTAGAGGCACTTCTTGGTCAGACACCTCTTCTAAAGTAGGTAATCTAATAAAAAAAAATCATTTACAAACAAGAGAAAATTTGTAGAGAAGAGCAATTACTCCAGAATAGTAACGGGGCAGAAAAATGTACAAAATTTGTACCTAAGGAGTGTCTGTATTAATGTTTGTACATTTTACTTACATTTAACAGTAATTAATTCAGATGAAATTTAAGTAACGAAAGGACCTTATAATATATTATATATATATATATATATAATATATTTATATATATAATATATTTATATATTATATATTTAAATTTCACTTACCTTTCACGTGGCCAAATATGAAACAGGTTTTGTTCTCAGTCTCCGATTGAAGACCACCTTATTGATGACACTTCAAATAAACTCTAAACGCATTTCCAATCGGTCGTTCAAAGGTTGTGATTCTTCAAAGATGCAATCGTGCTGCTTGTTAACGTGAAAGTAAGATTGCATCGTCGCTCAGAGGAGACTGATGCAATTCTTCCTTTCACAGGGAAGCTTGATAATTAACAGTTTCTCAAAAACGTCTCATTGTTCGTCGTACGCAATTGTCTTTAAGCAACTACAAAGTAAGAACCCGATTGTCCCTCCTCCCTGAGATTGATCACGATGAAGATATTTCGTGTGTCTTTTTAGCCGCTTCGCCTCTATCTTTGCTTTATGAGGAAACCTTTTTTGTATATTTAATTCACGTAAATTAGATGGGAAGAGGCCCAGAAAAAAGTCGATCATTTCCGGTCCTGTGAATACCATCAGCATTTAATTAATTGTACCCTCGCAAATGTAGTGCAAATGATATTCAAATGATTGCAATTGTTACTGTATTTAAATTCCCACGCTACGAATTTCTTAGACTCTTATTTTTAATCTTTTTTCTTTCTTTGTAAGAAGTTGAATGAAAAAGTTGGAGAGGAGAGGTATGCAAAAAAGAATAACTGCCATTTAGAAAAAACATTTACATATTTATATATATAAAATATAATACAATTTGTTACAGTGTAGATGATAGTGTAGCGTCTTAGCCGTAAACGTTAGGTGTAAATTAGGTCGGTATAAATCCAAGACAAATTTTTCTTCATCTTCTTTTTTTTCTGGAAGGACAGGGCAGTTGGTACATGTTTATACGTAAACGATAGAGCTATAAAGAATCTATTCAGCTAGTCACTCGATTTAGGTATGTGAACTGTACCTATGGGACTATTGGATGTGTATACGTAAATCTATGACTATGTACAAAATCCTCCTATGTACACGCATTCTTCCTCTCACGCTCTCGCTTTTCTCTTTTTCACTCTTTCTCTTTTGCTTCTTCTTTCCCTCTCTACCTCTCTCACCATATGCACTGCGATCCGGCTCACTGCCGACCCGCATTAACAGCAATGCGGCAGCATTCACTGATCCCTAAAACTTCTACATACAATACATACAGTGACTGTTTTCCTGGTCTCGCCGCACTTCTCCCCTAAACGAGAATCTCACTCCACATATAGTATAACCGATGAGGTTCTGCTCTGCCAGCCAATAACTTTTTCTCTTAATACCAAAAGTCCGCTTTCATCGTCGTTTTTGAATACCGCGAAATTTCCCGGAATTTTAACGACTTTGGCAAAGCGACTGTGATCTAGTGAATATGCAGACTGTCATGCAATCCATTTGATATGTGGCAGAGAATTTTAAATCTATTCGGTGAAAAAAAAATGGTTTTGCTCTTTTGATTTTCATGCGATTTTAGTGAAACTATTGCGGCTAAGAGTTAAAGGCGGGCGTGAAAATTTGGTTAAAAAAAAAGTAAGAATAATTATTCAAGTAGAAAATTAAAAGCTGAGCTTACAAGTCTAACATCTTTTTTCAAATTAACTGAATCGATTTCTATTATCTAGAGTTGCATAAGAAAATCACTAGGTTTTAAACAAGAATGACGTGTGGCGAGGCCAGGAAATCGTATTAGAAATGAACTAACGTACACGTGATTCAAAATCGCCGAATACAATAAATGCATAATATCATTCTCTATCTAAAACACAATTCCAATTATTTAAGTGACATAATTGTGACACTTTGTTGATTGTTCTGGTCATATCACCGGTAATTTGCCTAGTGCTCAACTTTGTCGCTCTCACCTGGCGACTTTATGTTGATCGGGTACATTGTGGTGTTTCTGTATCGACATTGAATTGCTTTAGCGGAAACGGAAGTTTAAGTGGCCGGTTCGCCGCTGCCTCAGGCTTCAACTTGCCAACATGAACATTCGAAAACTAACTCCATCGAGTATAAATCACCGGTTAGGTTTACACCGTAACAAATTCCTTGTTTGCTGACCAATGAAAAGTAATGCTTTATTTTGAGAAATTGATATTGAATTTGAAATTTATAAAACACCAATAACAATAGCAAAGCAAACTTTGAGACGTGGCGTTCGATTTCAGCTTTTGGTTTGGGTTTACCCTACCCTTCTACATACACACAGATTCTCTATGACATTTATGAATAATGATCGTATTAAATTGTAAAATATTACTACACGACATATTAATATCGATTAATCGGCTAGGTGAAACGCTATGCTCTAGGAGGGAACCTTTTATCGTCTCTCGGATATTCAATTCCACTTTCTCATGGGTTCAGTCAAATATTGAAAGTATCATTCATCTCGAAAGCTCTTTCACGAAAAAATTTTCTCTCGAGAGAAAATTTGTAGGATTCAATTCAGATATTAATTGTTACTAATCCAATGAAACTGATAGTAAATGTTCTAATAAGTCTTTGCCAATCCTATCTATTTTGAATTTCAAGAGAAATCATTGATCCCGGCAGGCTTGAGAGACAAAAGTAAAGCATCTTTTTAAAATTGATCAAAGTTCCGCAATAGAATCACGCAAGAGACGCTGCTCATCAGTCAGTGTACATTTTCAAAGCAAGTTGAGTCAACATTGAAAATAATCTCTCTTTACAACTTTAAATAATAATAAATAATCACTCCCCTCATTTGAAACAACGAGAAGATATTGCTATGTATAAAAACTGTACACAATAATACAAGCAAGCCGTAACGAACGCTGATCCAAGTACTCGGGTGCGACTTATAAATTAAATCAGTACGTCGTCGACTACTCAACGTGAGGTTCGCAAGAAAGCATTTGCTTCTCCCCGGTAAGTAGACTATCGCTCGTACGACTTTCACAAAAGTTCTAATAGAATTAACAAAATATACAAGTTCCGTAATGGGAGTCGCTCAAGTTTGAATCACGTCAGAATTCATGAATGCCCTCTTACTCAAGCGGAAAACAAACGACATTTTCACCCAGCAATGGTAGCAGTTAAAAAAAACTACAGGGTCGCTGAACGACTCCCACTCGGCAAATAAACAGCCTATGTGTATATCTCTTGGTCTCTTCTGAAGAGAATCCAAGAATCTACGCCCTCTCGTCGTCAGAACGTTCGTCCCTTCGTAGATATCTTTCGATGAGGATGTTCAATAGAGTTCTGAAGCCAACCGTTTCTAATACTGGAAGGATCGAAAGACACTCGAAAGTCTGGAAAGAGAACCGGTGTGCTCTACGATATTCTGAATACCCGTTAGACACTTTTTCGATTTGGTACTCACGTAAGCGTCTCCATTAAAGTCTTGGTCAGCGACGTAGCTGCGTAATTTAAAAAAATTCACTGACACATGTCCAATGTCCTTCACCTGAAGGCCAAAACTATCGCAGCCACTAGTAATGCAACAGACACTGACTTTGCACCGGAACTTCCGGCCATTGGACCCTCGCTGCTGCGAGACACTTTATTCCGAACTAACTGCCCTCGTTCCACCGCGTTGGACTCATCACTCTCGGAATCCACCGGCGTCCCAATATCTCCATCCTCACTCAGAATCATAGAAAATCTATTTCTAAGTGGCTTTTTCGAGCAGGGTATTGTGGTCTCGTTATAAGTCTTTAGGATCCGAGGATAGTGAGACTCCACTTTCATTCCCGGTAAGGCGACTCCTTTACTGTTTGAACAAAGCGGCTTAAACGTTCCTCTTCGAGTAGTGTCTTGGAAGCTCTGGAAACTTTTCTGCCAGTCGTAGCTCAATAATCGTTCCTCCAAGGTCATCCCGGCCAACTCGAGAGGCTCTTGAATCTTTACCGGACCGGATCCTCTGTAACAAGAAGATGAATTCATCGTGAGACAGGCGAAAGGAGATTCTTAGATCAAGGTCGAGTTTATCACGAAATTTATCTGTATTAGTTCAAGAAGCAACAGCTTTGGGTGCGATTAACTCATTTTGGTGAAAAAAGTCAGATAGAAACATGAATCTAGGGCTACAAGTTTTAATTTCAATTAGTATATTGTCATTTAAAGAAAAGATATTTATGAATTGAATTGATGGAATTCTGAAGAAATTGCAGGAAACATTAAGTCTCTTTTATGAGAAGACCTCAATTACAGAAAGAGTAATGCGAATATCTCTTTGCCACATAGATATACGTAGAAAGAAGTTCATATACGCAATGAAACGTGCACATTGTGCGAACGAGTGGAGTTATAAATCTTTGCATGACCCGCAGTACTCTCCCTGCAGCACTCAGTGACAAACGGTGCCAACAGCCAATTGAAAATAATAGAGCCTCAGTGAGTTCAGCTAATTTGTCTTTGTGAACAGCAATAGCGCCTGTTATTTTACACCCCAACTAATAGTCTATTAAACACTTCTTTCGTATTTAACACCACAATTTATTTTTCACAAGCTAAAATGTTTCTCCATCTTGCAAACCATTTATTCTACCGACTAATTGAAAATAAAGAAAATGGGTCCGGATCGTGACACACATGGCAAGTCAGAATTTGGCAAGCCACATTTGCAGCGAGTCACATGTGGGATAAGTCCCTTTTGCGGCGAATAATATTTGCGGCATGTTACATTGCGGCAACTCACATTAAAGAAAATCTCTAAGTCCACTCCAAAGTGTCAGAAATACGGCAAGCCACATCAAATTTTCAGCTTTTGGCTGCTTTTAGCTATGCGCGCCGAGCACTGAAAAAAATGAATATTTGGGGCTACTACCTTTTTATTAGTAAAGCATTCATTGGTTCTTACAACTATTCAGTTAGTAACGCCGACTAAGCAAATAGTCGGTTTAGGAAGCCGTTTGTAGTTCTCGTGACTAATTTAAATTAGTAATGTTTTAGTAGTCAGAGCTACTAATAAATTAGTCATCCATACCATTAATTGATTTGCCTAACAAACCAAAGTAAGTGTCGTAACTACAGTCGAACCTCTACCAAGTCATACACCATCCATGTCATAGATAGTTTACACCCACACATGTATACATACGTGTGTGCGCAAATGCCTGCTACGCAATTTCCCATTTCCCCTCCGAGCTACCACCATCTTTTCATAACTTCCCCCGAAATTATGACATGGTGGAGGTCCGACTGTATTTTATTTGCTATCGCGGTTGGTACGACTGAGAATGCGAGAAAGGTACCAACATATCTGCGGAGAAACGAGAGATCGTTTAGATATAGCCGTCATAACGCGCTGTTCCTATGATGTTTGTTTAGATTACAGTTGAATATTTTGTATAAACGATGAAAGTGTCAGAAGTGTTGGAAAGTTTGGGCTTATATCGGAACATTTGAAGGTATGCATAAGAAATTGTAAACTCGAGCGAATTTTAAGTTTTACTAGAACTCCTAACCTACAAAGTGCATCGAAGCATTTCAAAGGCAGGTCTCACGACAAACCGATTGGCGATCACTAGTATCATGTACAGTATAAAAGTGGTGTAAAGATTTCTTTTAAATTTGA
>JBAGKK010014420.1:0-25257 GCA_037177015.1 Euceroptres primus
TTTCTACAAAAGAAGTTGACGAAAGAAATTCAGAAACGATTTTTGATTTCATTCAAGGTTCCTACAAAATATCCCAATTTCAAAACTGCCTGACTTTCCCTGAACAATTTTTCATTTTCCCTGACCGTTTTATCTGTCATTATAATTATAATTATACCTAATTATATAATACAGAAATCACAGTGGTTCAGTACTTCAATTTTAGGAAAAATAGGGGATTTCTTCTTCGAAAAAGGGAATTTTAAAAAAAGGAGGGAAGTTTTTTTCTTTTAAAAGTACCAAGGAAGCTGAAATTCTCCAGAATCTTAAAAAATCCTCAAAAATTTTAGATTCCTGTCTAAAATCTAATAAAAAACTCCTCAAATTTCTAAACTTTCAGAATCTTTGGAATGCTCTAGAATATTTTTAAATCCTTCATGACTTCTGGACTTTCCAACAAACTTTTAAAATCTTCTAGAATATTTTTAATTTTCTATAAACTTGTAGATTCATTAAATCTTTTGAAATCCCAAAAAATTCTCTATAATTTAGATTTTTGAGTGTTTTAAAATCTCCCAGATACTTCCTGATTCTTCCATCAAGTTCTAAAATTTTCTGGTCTCTTCCAGACTTTTTTTTTAACACTCAAAAAGTCTACAAAATTTTAGGAAAATTCTGAAAACAATATAGAAGATTCTTAAAGATTATTAGTCTTTTGTAGACTTGAGAGGGTTCTAAAGGATTCTGCAGAATTTTGGAAATTCTAATGCAATTCAGAATAATGTGCGTGAAGAAGAAGATTTTGGAAAATTCTAATAAGGGTATTTAGCAGAATATTAAAGAATTTTTAAAAATTCTTTAAGATTGTATTAAGAATTCTTCAAGATCGTCTCCAATTAGTAGATAAATTTTACTATTTTATTTACTTTTTAAGTTTAAATAAAAATATTAAATAAAATAAAATAAAAATTTAACAATTTTTATTTATTTAAATAATTTATTTTTCACAAATATTATGAATTGATGGTGTTTTTTCAATGCTACAAGCTAATTAATCAACATAAAATTAACATAAAGAGTTAACGTATTCATTTCAGTTGTTTTTTAATTGCTTAAACAATGTTTAAATGTTGAAATGTAACTTCTAACCTGAATGCGATAGAAAATTATAGTTTTTTCTAAATTATTCAACATGTACGAGTACCATTAGTTTATTATAATTAAAACCTTTTCAGCTTCCTTTGAAATGTTTTAACAATTTTTCTTTGTTTAAATAATTTCTTTTTTCATAAATATTGGAAATTGATGGTGTTTTCTTAATGCTATAAACTAATTCATCATTATTAAGAGTCAACGTATCCATTAGGGCGTAGTGAAAATGCTCAAATTGATCAGATCTTTTGAGCCTAGTGAAAAAAAGTTGTCGTTTGATATAAAAAAGAAGGAGCAAAAAAAAGTTTTCAAAAAAAAAAAGTTTTTTCTGCTCGGACTTTTAACTTAAAAATTTGAACATTTTTCAAAATTTTCCTATGGGAGACAGAATTATGCTGAATTTTTTGTACATGTAGTTTTCGATGATGAATAATAATATAAAATCCTAGATTGCCAAAAAAATGTTTTCTCCGAGTTAGAATTTTTCGAAAATGTCGAAAATGACGTTTTTTTAAAAAATTAAAAAAATATATATTTATTTTGAAAAAGTTGAACATGTTGAGCCGAAAATCCCTTTAGTTTGAGTCAAAGAAGCGTAACATATTTTTAATTTCATAAAAAGGATTTTTTCATATTTTTTACGCTTAAAAATAGCAACTTTAAAAAATTTGACGATTTTCAAACGCGAAAAAAATATGTAAACATTTTTTTTTCACGAAACCAAAAATATGGCACGATTCTTTGATTCAAACTGAAAGGATTTCCGGCTCGACATGTTCAACTTTTTTAAAATAAATATTTTTTTTTAATTTTCCAAATAAACATCATTTTTTGACATTTTCAAAAAATTATAACTTGGAGAAAAAATTTTTTTTCTATATTTGAATTTTATATTATTATTCATCATCGAAAACTACGTATCTACAAAAAATTCGCCGTAATTATGCCTCCCATAGGAAAAATGTGGAAAATGTTCAAAATTTCGAATTTTCAAGTCAAAAGTCCGAATAAAAGAAATTTTTTTTTGAAAAATTTTATTTGCTTCTTTTTTCTGATGCCACACCACACTTTTTTTTTTACTAGGCTCAAAAGATCCGATCAATTTGAGCATTTTCACTCCGCTTTATTGCAGAATGTTGAAGAATTTTGTAATATTATTTTATAAGATTATTGTAGGAGAACCCAGAAGATTCTAGAACAGTCTCAAATATTTTGGAGAACTTTTCAGGATTTTGAATCAGTTTTAAAGATTCTGGAGGATTTTAAGAGATTTTAGAAGACTTTCGTAGATTTTGGAAATTATGTAAAAGTGAAGAAAACATTAAATGAGGTTTTGAATGTCACAAGCTTCTATTTCTTATAATTTTTGGAAAATTATTCGGAATTTTGAATATAAAAAGAGAAAAAAGGGATTAAAAGGAATGGAACTCTAAGAAAGGAGGAAAAGAGGGAAACAAGGGGAATAGAAAACTGATTGAGATCCTTGATTTTGTAATACAGGGTGTCTAGAGATTCTTCTAAAAAAAATTCCAATACTTTTCCAGGTTTTCCAGGTCAAAAAGTAAATTTTCCTAGGTACCATTTTTCAATTATTACCATAACCTTTGATGGAAAAAATCTCTTTCTTGAACCTGTATAATTAGCACAATTCAATGAATCATATAAAATGTTTATTATACGATTTATGAGATTCTTGAGTTTAGCTAACTGTATCTGCATAAGCTCAAACAACTATTTTTTATTTAAGGGAATAGTCCCTAAAAAGAGTTAGTAGTTTTCTACGAATCTATAACAAAAAACTACTGTTTTACAATAAGAAACTACAAATTCACTTAATAAGCCTAACTAACAAATTTGTAGTTTAGTGACTTTTCCCAATTTCGACTTTTTCGATCCGGTTTTTTAAAAAAAGCTTTCTTTTATCAAAAAAAAAAAAAAAATCAATAGCGGGAGTTCGAGGAATTAATGTACTTTTTATTATTTTCTTAAAAAACTTAAAAATTTAAATTTTAAATGTGAAAAATTCCCAATAATCAGTTTTTTACTAAGTTATTTTTTATTAAAGTTTTATTTCATCATTAAAACAAGAAATCAATCGTAGGAGCTCGAGAAATTAATGTACTTTTTATTATTCTATCAAAAAACTTAAAAATTAAACATAAAATTTTAAAAATTCCCAATTTCCAGTTTTTTGTAGCCTTTTTTTTTAAAAAAAAGCTTTATTTCATTACTCAAACAAGAATTCAATCAAGGAAGCTCAAGAAACTAATGCCCTTTGTATTATTTTATTAAAAAATTAAAAAATATAAACTAAAAGTTTTAAAAATTCCCAATTTCCAGTTTTTCGATGAGATCTTTTTTTAAAAGTTTTATTTTATCGTTGAAACAAGAAATCAATCGGGGGAGTTTGAGAAATTATTGTGCTTTTTATTATTTTATTAAAAAACTGAAAAATTAAACTTAATATTTAAAAAATTCCCAATTTCCATTTTTTTGCAGCCTTTTTTTTAAAAAAAAATTTTATTTCATTACTCAAACAAGAAATTAATCGGGGGAGCTTAAGAAACTAATGCAATTTTTATTATTTTATTTAAAAAACTTGAATATTTAAATTTTAAAAATTTCCAATTTTGAGGTTTTTGATCCGGTTTTGTTTAAAAAGCTTTATTTTATCACCAAACTAAGAAATAAATCCGTGGATGTCGAGAAAGAAATGTACTTTTTATTATTTAATTAAAAACTTAAAACTTAAACTTAAAATTTAAAAAATCCCAATTTCCAGTTTATTGCAGCCTTTTTTTAAAACAAAAGCTTTATTTCATTGCTCAAACGAGAAATCAATCCAGGGAGCTTAAGAAACTAATGCACTTTTTATTATTTTATTAAAAAAATTTAAAAATTTAAATTTAAAATTAAAAAAATTCTCAATTTTGAGTTTTTAGCTGCGGTCAGTTTTTTAAAAGCTTTATTTTATCATTGAAACAAGAAATCAATTGGGAACTTAAAAAAATTGTAATTTTATTTATTTGCGAAATATAACTCGTAAGCTTTAACGAAAATTATATTACATTATAATTATACAATATCTTCTGATTTATGGAAAAATATAATTAATCAGGGAAGGCAATTAAATAAAAGTTTATTTATATTTCTTGAATATTCTGCTATAATTGTTCTGCTACATGGAGAATTTTAATTAATCAGAGGGGGGGGGGGCACATAAATTTTCATTTAATTGGCCAACAATTCGACGAAACGAAGAGACCCCGAATCCCCAATCTCCATATACCAGAAATCAGAAGATATTATATAATATAATATAATTTTTTAAAGCTTACAAATTATATAAATTATATTATAAAATATCTTCCCATTTTATAGAAAAAGTCAATTATTCTGGGGAGACACAAGGAAGATGGATTTGTTGTTTCAATGATAAAATAAAGCTTAAAAAAATACCGGAGCGATGTGAATTTTTAAAATTTTAAGTTTAAATTTATTTAAGTTTTTTAATAAAATAATAAAAAGAACATTATATCATTGATCCCCCCGATTGATTTTATGTTTCAACGACAAAATAAAGCTTTTAAAAAAAATCGCAGCGAAAAACTGGAAATTGGGAATTTTTTTAATTTTAAGTTTATATTTTTAATTTTTTAAATAAAATAATAAAAAGTGCATTATTTTCTCGAGCTCCCCCGATTGGTTTCTTATTTTCGTGATAAAGTTAAGCTTTTTAAAAACAAATCGGATCGAAACAGTCAAAATTGAGAAAAGTCACTAAAATGAATTACCTGGATTAGTAAACTAGCCTTACAAGTTTACTAAGTGAATCAGTAGTTTCCTACAAAAGCTTACTGAAGCCTCGACTGAAGCAATATTTATAAATAATTATTTAATTTGAAATTATTTCATCTCATTATTTCATTTGAAGAAAACTACTAATTCAGATGTAGAGATAAGAATTCCAGGACTATGAATGAAATTCAAGGACTTTTCCCGGTTTGCCAGGTAAAAAGAAAATTCAAGGACTTTTCCAGGTTTTCGAGGATTTTCAGGTCGCTAGACACTCTGGTAATATTATTATTATATAATTATAATAATTGTTAAATTGAGATATAATTATAATTTGTTGAATCAAAGAAAATTCCCTGGCTCTTTGAAGGTTTAAATTAATAATAATTGTTAAACTGAGATATAATTATAATTTTTTGAATAAAAAAAAAATTGTATGACTCTTTGAAGGTTTTTCCTGACTTTTCCTGACTTTCCCTGACCATTTTTAAATTCTCTGACTTTCTAGAATTCTCTGACCTGTAGCAACCCTGTTATCTGAAGAAGACTACTAATTCAAATGTAGAGAGATAACAATTCCAAGACTATGAGTGAAATTCAAGGACTTTTCTAGGTTTTTCCAGGTAGACTTAAAAATTCAAGGACAATTTCAGGTTTTTCAGGATTTCCAGGACGCTAAACACCCTGAATTAATGTATCTGGAAATTTAATTTTCTCCTCACCTGTGGAACAGCCGATCAAAAATCATCCTCTCCTTCTCTGACCCCAGCCAATTAAAAGTGCAGTTAATAACTTTGCTCTGGTCCTCAAAGTGCGATCCAATCTCATACTTCGACTCGAGATTGTGAAGAATATTCCGGTAGATTTTAACGTTGCTTGAAGAAACCACAACAACTGCTGAGACTCGAGATCTGGGAATAAGCCTCGAGCCTTGAACATCGCTATTGTCGAAAGGTTCTTTAACTTTATTGCGTTTCAAAAAGTTCTTGGTAAACAGAAGTTTCTGCACATCACTGTAAGGCGAGAGACCGATATTAACAACGTAGACACCCTTGTTGTCGTAAAATTCATTGTGTTGAATCAACACATCCGCCGGTAGAACATTGAACTCTTCGTAAAGTGGATTCTTCACCAGGATTCCTCCATAGCTGTGTTCTTCAAAATGATTAAACTCGATGCAGGCTTTCACGTTAAGAGCCGGGCTTAACTTGATGCCCAATTTTAAATTCTGGATAAAGACGTTGTGTCCGATTTGAACCTTCATCAAATCCTGATTGTACCTCCAACTGGATTCTATTTGCACTGCAGTTTCTCTGCTGCTATTGAACCAATTCCCGGTTATGTTCACGTAGGATTTTCCTGTTGAGTTTCCCACTAAAATACCGATATCCTGGTTTCTGAAAATTTCCGAGTATTCCACGATTGTGGATTGATTAAAGTGGATATATTCAGTGGAGGAAGAGTCATTTAGCCAAACGGCGAACCCGTAACCTTGATTCGAAGAGATTGAGGTGTGGGAGACGTTTCTGGTGCCACCGGTGACAGTAATATTGACTCCATCGCCTTTATTAAAAGCGATTCTGCTTCCGGTAATGTTGACGTCTAAGGCTCCTCCCAAAACGTGCACGCCTCCAACGTGATTATTATTCGAGACAGAAGTGTCGTGAATGTGTAAAGCCGAGCGCAATTTTTCCGCTGCTATTCCTCGCCCATTATTATCTGCAATCGTGCTGCCAGTAATATTGAGATCGTAGCTTTTTTTATATCCAGAGGTGAGACGAATAAAAGCGATCATGCTTGTGAAAGGTTGAGCGATGAACTTGATGTACAAATCCCGACGAGTGGTGGTTACACTCTGAGGTAAAGTTCCATTTCTAACGTTGACTTTAGCCAGTAATTTTTCTCCGGTGCTGCTGCCGTCGTAAACTTCAATCGTGGCACTATCGTTTCTATCAGTCTTCATTTGTAGGAAGTGTAGGGTCAGAACGTGTCCCGGTTTGGTGAAAATATGCTGAGGGCACTTCCTTTCATTTTGAGCATATTCGTTCTGTTCCATCGAGATCGTGATGGGAAAAGTTTGAGCTGCGGTTGTAGGGAAAGTGCAAAGTTCGAAGACATCCGCCCGATCAGGCTTCTCACCTGGTCGCTCGTCGTGATGGACGTATTTTATTCCGTCTGCTCCGTTGTCTAGAATTGCACAGTTGACGATATGCGCTAATCCTGCAGAACTGTTCATGTAGATACCATATCCTGAAAAAAACAATGGGAAAAGAAAATTTAGTTTCCTTAAAATCAACTTTTCTAGTTCTTTATCATTTAAACAGGGTGTCTAGAGTTTCTGAATTAAAAAATTTAAGGACTTTTCCAGTTTTTCCAGATAGAAAATAAATTTTTCCAGGTATTCTTTAATTATAAGCATAAACTTTCATAGAAAAAATCTTTTTTTCTTGAACCTGTACGATAGAAATAATTTATACAACTAAATGAACCATATAAAATTTTAATTATATGATTTATGAAATTCTTCAGTTTAGCTAACTGTATTTATCTGTATAAGCTCAATAAACTATTTTTTAAGAAAATACTCTCTAAGAAGAATTAGTAGTTTTCTACTAAGTAAGTTATCTAGTAAGCGTTTCTACTCATCTTTAATAAAAAGATTATTATTTTTCAGTAAAAAAACTACAAATTCATTTAGTAAACTAACTAAATGAGTTTATTAGTAAGCCATACTAAGTGAATATGTAGTTTTCTACAAAAGCTTACTAAAGCAATTGATAAACGACCTCTCCTGATTTCAATCCGGGTTGTTACAAAATTCCAATTTCAAAATTCTCTGACTTTCCCTGACCAATTTTTCATTTTCTCTTACCGTTAGCTGCCGTTATAATTAAAATTATAATTATATAATACAAGGATCACAGTAATTCAGCAGTTCAATTTCAGGGAAAAGAGGGGATTTCTTTTTCGGAAAAAGGCGATTTGGAAAAAAAAAAGGAGAGAAATTCTTTTCTTTAAAAAATACCAAGGAAGCTGCTATTCTCCAGAATCTTTAAAAATCCTCAAAAATCTTAAATTCCTGTCTAGAATATAATAAAACACCTCTCAAATTTCTAAATTTTCAGAAACTTTGAAATGCTCTTGAATTTTAGAAAATCCTTCATGACTTCTGGAGTTTTCAACAAACCTTTAAAATCTTCTAGAATATTTTTAATTTTCCATAAACTTGTAGATTCATTTCATCTTTTAAAATTTCAAAAAATTTTCTACAATCTAGATTTTTTAGTGTTTTAGAATCTTGCAGAGACTTCCTGATTCTTCCAAAATCTTCCATAGAGTTCTAAAATCTTCTAATCTCTTCCAGACTTTTTTTGAAGACTCAAAAAGTCTACAGAATTTTAGAAAGATTCTGAAAACAGTCTAGAAGATTCTTCAAGATTATTAGTCTTTTGAGAGGGTTCTAAAGGATTCTGACAAAACACCAACAAATTTGATAACCAGAGAGTCAATAGAAATCAACAAGATGAATTCTGCAGAATTCTGGAAATTCTAATATACTTCAGAATGATGTGCTTGAAGTTCTGAAAGTTCAAATGAACGAAACCTTTATTTGATTTCGTTTTAAACTCAAATTTGTTCTACAATATTGGCTTATTAACATAGAAACTAATGTAATTATAAAGAAGCTCATGATATTTCTCTTTATTTTCTAGATTGAACGATATTTCAAGATAAATTTGATTTAAGAAAAAAAGTTCGTTCATTTGAACGTTCAAAACTTCAGGTACATTTCAGAATATTCTTGACGATTCTAGAAGATTTTAGAAGATCATGGAAGAGTTCAGAAGATTTAAGATGATTTTAGAAGATTCTGGACCATTCTCGCATACTTTGTAGAATATTAAAGAATTTTTAAGAATTCCTTAAGATTGTAAAAGATTATTATATGAGAATCCAGAAAATTCTAAAGGTTTTTGGAAGAATCTAGAAGAATCTAAATGATTGTAGATTTTAAAACAATCTAGAATATTTTGGAGAATTTTTACAGATTTCAGATAAGTTTTGAAGATTCTATAGAATTTGAGAGAATTTCGGTTTTCTTTTGTAGACTTTGGAGGATTCTAAAAGATTCTGTAGAAAATTCTAGAAGGTTATGGAAGTATTATGAAAATTTTAGAAGATTCTGGAAAAGTCTAGTATTTATTGTAGAATATTGAAAAATTTTGGGATATTATTTTATAAGATTATTGTAGGAGAACCCAGAAGATTCTAGAAGCGTCTCAAATATTCTGGACAATTTTTAAGAATTTTAAATCAATTTTAAAGATTCTGGAGGACTTTAAGAGATTTTAAGTAGGAGACTCATATATTTGAAAATTGAAATCATATATTGAAAATTTGGAAATCATAGGAAATTGAAGAAAACATTAAAAGAGTTTTTGAAAGTCACAAGTTTCTATTTCTCCTAATTCTTGGAAAATTATTCGGAAATTTGAATATAAAAAAGAAAAAAGGGAGAAAAGGGAATGAAACTCTAAAAAAGTGATTTTAGGAGATTTGAAGAATAAAAGGGGAAAGCGGGGGGGAAGGGGAAAAAGGGGAATAGGGGACTGACTGTGATCCCTGATTTTGTAATATTATAATTATATAATTATAACAGTTGGTAAATTATAATTATAACTATTGAGATATAATTATACTTTGTTGAATCAAAACAATTCCCTGACTCTTTGAAAGTTTTCCCTGACTTTCCCTGATTTTTCCTGACCATTTCTAAATTCCCTGACTTTCCAGAATTCTCTGACCTGATGTAGCAAGCCTGTCATTTGAAGCAAACTACACATTCAAATTTAGAAAGATAAGAATTCCTATGAATGAAATTCAAGGACTTTTCCAGGGTTTTCCAGGTAACAAAATTTAAGGATTTTTCCAGGTTCGTCAGGTAAAAAATAAATTTTCCCAGGTATCATCTTTTAATTATTACCATAAGCTTTTAAGGAGAAAATCTTTTTTTCTTGAACCTGTACGATAGAAATAATTTACACAATTATAAATCAGCTATAAAAATGTTTATTATATTATGCGATTTATGAAATTCTTGAGTTTAGCTAAATACATTTATCTGTATAAGCTCAAAAAACTATTTTTTAAGGAAATATTCTCGAAGAAGAATTAGGAGTTTTCTACTAAGTCGTTTATCAATTGCTTTAGTAAACGTTTTTACCAATCTTTAATAAAAAATTACTATTTTACAGTAAAAAACTACAAATTCATTTAGTAACCTAACTAAACTAATTACCTAGTAAGCGTTACTGAGTGAATCAGTAGTTTTCTACTAAATAAGCTTACTAAAGCAATAATTGATAAACGACTTCTCTTGATTTCATTCAGGGTTGACCTGACCAATATTTTATTTTCCCTGACCGTTATCTGCCGTTATAATTATATAATTCCGTGATAACAATGGTTTAACAGTGGTTCAATTTCAGGGAAAATAGGGGATTCATTTTTCAAGAAATGGAATTAAAGATAAAAAGGAGGGAAGGTTTTTTTCTTTTAAAAATGTGAAGAAAGCTGCAATTCTCCAGAATCTTAAATGAATGAAATGTATGGTTTCATTTCATTTCAAAACTCAAATTTCTTTTAAAATATAGATTTATTAATATAGAAACTAGGGTAATGATAAAGAAGGTCACGATGTTTTTTTTTATTTTGTAGATTGAACGAAATTTCAAGATAAATTTGATTTCAGAAAAAAACAGTTTGTCCATTTGAACGTTTCAAACTTTAGGTACATTTCAGAATATTCTTGAGGCGTCTATAGAAGATTTCAGACGATTTTAGAAGATTCCGGAACATTCTCGTATATTTTGTAAAATATTAAAGAATTTTTAAAAATTTCTTAAAATTGTAAAAAATTATTATAAGAGAATCCAGAAAATTCTAAAGGTTTTTGGAAGAATCCATAAGAATATAATGATTGTAGATTTTAAAACAGTCTAGAATATTTTGGAGAATTTTTACAGATTTGAACAAAAACAAAAAGGGAAAAAAGGAAGAAAAAGGAATGAAATTATAATAAAAGTGATTTTAGGAGATTTGGAGCATAAAAGGGGAAAGAGGGAAAAAAGGGGAATAGAAGACTGACTGTGATCCTTGATTTTGTAATATTATAATTATATAATTGTTGTTAAATCATAATTATAACTATTGAGATGTAATTATAATTTGTTGAATCAAAAAAATTCCCTGACTCTTTGAAAGTTTTTCCTCACTTTCCCTGATTTTCCCTGACCACTTTTAAATTCTCTGACTTTCCAGAATTCTCTGGCCTGATGTAGCAAGCCTGTTATTTTAAGAAAACTAATCATTCAAATTTAGAGAGATAAGAATTTCAGGACTATGAGTGAAATTAAAGGACTTTTCCAGGTTTTTCCAGGTAAAAAAATTAAAGGACTTTTCCAGGCTTTCAAGGATTTTCAGGACGTTAGACAACCTGATTTAAAAAAAAAAAAATAGAGAACAGAGCAAGAAACTAAAATTTAATTTTGAAGATCTCAAGTTTCGATCTCTTCTTTGATTCATTTTCTAAAAATCTTTGGTGTAGGTTAAAAATTTAAAAAGAAAATACGAAAACACGAAACTTTTCAAATCATTTATTAATCGTTTATAAAAAGCTGTACATGTCCCATATAATTCATAGAAATTACTTTCAAACAGCCAATCATTAAAACGTTAAACATGATGAGGTTTGGAAAATACCAAAATCACTCCATATTTATTTCTGGATCAAATTGGCTGTTTGAAAGTGATTAATATGAATTCAATTGGATATTACAGCTTTTTATAAACGTTTAATAAATGGTTTGAAAAAGATCAGAACCAAGGATCGAAACATCACCAACGTCACGGAAAATAGTTTCGTATTTTATTTTTAAATTTACGACCTCCTACACTCAAGATTTTTAGAAAATTAATCAAAGAAGAGGTCGACACTTGAGAACTTCAAAATTAACTTTTAAAAAACCCCCTTGAAAAGGAGGAATTATGGATTTTTTTTACTTTTTACAATATCTTTCTGACTTATCAGCTTAATTTTTTGGCCAAAATATTTGATCCAGAAATAAATATGAAAAGATTTTGGTATTTTGCAAACCTCATCATGTTTAACGCTTTTAATGATTGGCTGGGTGAAAGTGATTTCTATGAATTCAATTGGATATGTACAGCTTTTTATAAACGTTTAATAAATGGTTTGAAAAAGATCAGAACCAAGGATCGAAACATCACCAACGTCACAGAAAATAGTTTCGTATTTTCTTTTTAAATTTATGACCTGCTACACCAAAGATGTTTAGAAAATTATAACTTAATTTGCAAACTTGAAATATCTAAGAAGATGGTCCAAGACTTTGGAGAGTTGAACAAGAAACTTAAAGTTGATTATTATTAATTTTATACATCTAGAATTTAGAAAAAGCTCATTTTGCTCAAGTTTTATTTTAGAAATAAAATTGAGATAAGAGTAAATTTTACCAGGTATAAAGTGAGTCTTAAAAGGAAAATAATGGAGATAAGAAAGTGGATATCTGAAAGCGTATCGAATCGAAAATACAAACCTTTATTGCTTTGTATAGTGCAGTTTTTAATGACGATGGGAGCTTCGGGAGTGGTGATGTTGATTCCATTGAAGGCCGAATTGACGATAGTGATTGATTCCATTTGCGGAGGCACACCTTCCACATGTAGGGCGGAGGTGACGTTGATTTCTCGTCCCGTACCTGCGTATCTAAAAGCAAACAAAACAGCAAGATTAAAAAGATATAATTTCAAAAAGAATATCACGCCTAGCCTCGATTAAGTTCAACCCAAAAATGCTTGCACATCTAGTTTCTCTTTTGTATGTATTTCGGGGATGTCCCCCGGTAATTTTAAGCCAAGGAAGAAAAAAATCGTACTACGCGTTTTTGAGAAAAAAGATTGTCTCATTTTTAAGAATGAAAAATTTAATTTTTCTTGAAAACGATGCAAAACATGAATAGCAGTTCATAGTTCAAAATTGTTTCCCTTTCTAAAATCTATAAAATTATAACCTTACCAGATTTTTTTATCTTGTGTATTTTAACGAATTTTTCAAAACAAAAAAAAAATAGGAAAAATAAAAAAATGGACTAGAATAGCATTTATTTTACCGAACTTTAATATTTTAGTTTTAAAAACGTTCGTTACTTTAGTAGTAATGTAAAGAACATGTTATATAATATTATTAAGTTTCCTAAGCTTCAAAGTAAGGAAAATTTGATTTTCATCTCTAAAATTGAAGAAATATCGTTTTTATCGATTAAAAATCTCATTTTTCTCGAAAACGAAGCAAAATACTAATAACAGTTCATAGATCAAAATTGTTCTCCTTCCTAAAATCTATAAATTTATACCCTCACCAGATGTTTATCTTATGTATTTTAACAAATTTTTCAACAAAAAAAAAGAAAAATTAGAAAAAATCAATAAAAGCGAATAAAATAGAATTGACTTTAACGAACTTTTACATTTTATTTCTAAAAACGTTTGCTTTTAGGTCAGTAACAATGTGAAAAACATGTTTGCTCTTTGCCATTACAAAAATCTTCATGTCTAATAATATATTCAAGATATTAAAAATAAAATGTTGAAGTTCGTTAAACTAAATACTACTTTAGTCCATTTTTATCGATTTTTTCTATTTTTTTGAAAAAATTGGTTGAAATATACAAGATAAACATCTAGTAAGGGTATAATTTTATAGATTTCAGGAAGGGGAACAAGTTTGAATTATAAACTGCTATTCATATTTTGCAACGTTTTCGAGAAAAATAAGATTTTCAATCGTTAAAAATGATATTTCTTCAATCTCATAAAGCAGGTTTTCCACATTCTCTGAACTAAAAACAAGCGATTTTAAAAATAAAATTTTGAAGTTCGTTAAACTAAATGCTATTTTAGTCGCTTTTATAGATTTTTTATATATATTTTTTTTTTGAAAATTTTTGTTAAAATACAAAAGATATACATCTGGTAAGGATGCAATTTCGTAGATTTCAGGAAGGGGAACAATTTTAAACTATGACCTACTATTTATATTTTGCTTCGTTTATAAGAAAAATGAGATTTTTAATCGTTGAAAATGATACTTCTTCAATTTTAGAGATAAAAACACATTTTCCTTTACTTTGAAGCTTAGGAAACCTAATAATCTCATATAAAATGTTCTTCACATTGCTACTAAAGTAAAAACAAACGTTTCTAAAACTAAAATGTTCAAGTTTTTTAAAACTAAATGCTATTTTAGTAAATTTTTTTGGAAAAATTTGTTAAAACACACAAGATAAATATCTGGTAAAGGTATAATTTTAAAGATTTCCGAAAGGGAAACAATTTTCAACTATAAACTGCTATTCATATTTTGCGTCGTTTTCGAGAAAAATAAGATTTTCAATCGTTGAAACTGATATTTCTTCAATTTTAGAGAAAAGCACCTATTTTTCTTTACTTTGAAGCTTAGAAAACTTATAATCTCACATAACATGTTCGTCACATTGCTACTAAAGTAAAAATAAACGCTTTTAAAACTAAAATGTTCAAGTTCGTTAAACTAAAAACTATTTTAGTCAACTTTTATCGTGTTTTTTCCATTTTTTTTTTTTTTTTGAAAAATTTGTTAAAATACCCAAGATAAACATCTGGTAAAGGTATAATTTTAAAGATTTTAGGAAGTTGAAACAATTTTCAACTATAAACTGCTCTTCATATTTTGCGTCATTTTCGAGAAAAATGAGATTTTTAATTCTCAAAAATGAAAGAAACCTTTTTTCTGAATACGAGTAGTACGATTTTTTTCTTTCTTGGCTTAAAATAACCAGGGGGCATCCCGGAAACACGTACAAAAGAGAAACTAGATGTGCAAGCTCTTTTGGGTTGAACTTAATAAGAGTCTAGCCGTGATGTGTCAAAACAAAAATAAAAATTTAATTCATTTCAACAAATTTTGAATGTACGTATGTATGCTTAATTTAAAAAAAAAAATAGTTTGGGTCATAATTATTTACTTGAAAAAATTTATTTTACAATCTTATAAGATATCGTGTTTCTAATCTAAATTTAATGATCGATAGCTAATAATTTTCCGGTTTAAAAGATCTCTACAATTTGGAAGATTTTAAATTCTTCGTTTTTCGTTTAATTTCGTTTAATTTCTTCGTCTTTTTATATTAGAAATTGGAATATTATTTTATTTACCTAATGTCGACGTTACGCAAAATAGACTTGGATCTTCGGATGTAAAGGGTGTTTTCCTGAATCAGTGGCTTATCGAAGAGGGCACCTTCAAATCTGATACCCCGCCAGTGTTTTATTGCTTGTGTGGCACCGTCGTGGTGGGGTAAGCACGCAATTCCCAGGTCGGGATGGTAATCTAGAAATTAAAACAGATTAGTTAGAAGATCATTAATTAATCCATAAATAATTGGAATAAGAAAAAAGAAAATCTACTTGTGTTATAAAAAGGAAAACTCTTTTCAATTCGACTGCTAGATTTACAGTTGTACTAGGTGTACAATTAATATACTTTATTATGAAAAAAATTGTTGTATTTTCAGGAATTTTAAATTTAAACTTATTTTCAATTAACTTTGAGATCAATTTAATTTTTAACTCACCACAAACTCCTGAACCAAGTTGTTTGTGTGGCCACTGATCACAATTTTGCAATGAAGATTCGGTTCCACGACACCGAGGTTGTTCATACAAAAGTCGAGGTTTTGCTGGCCATTGTCTATCCACCCAACCCCACCAACGTCCACCTTGAAGTCCTAGTTCACGGCAAGCAGTTTCGAAATCGGCTCTAGTCCAACTGAAAATCAATAATGATTAATTAGATAATTTGGTATTTTCAAAATATTTCATTTTCTTAATTTGCAGAATAATTTTTTCCACACATTTTTAGTTTCTATAATTGCTATTCATTTTTTTACAACTTCTATGGTTAAAATTTAAATTAAAAGTTTTCGACTTTTTAAAGTATTCAAAATTAAAACTGCAACACTAAATTGACCAATTTATTATTAGCGAATGGCATTAAGACCAATTTGCTATTTTCATCAATTTAGTTGACTTTTGGTTCCAATCTCAGGGTTTCCAATCTCTAGCGATCAGGCCATTTAAAATTCCCGGGTTTTTCCCAGTCAATTTTTATTCCCCAATCAAGTTAAAAATGTCTTTTTGAGATTTTTGAAAGTGAACATATACATAGAAAAGGGAATTTTAATATAATATACATATACAAAATTTATATCGTAAAGAACATAATTATTTATTTACACGTGCCAAACTTATGTTCAATCACAGACTGAAGTGAGAAATATTAATCGAAAATACATATTTTAAAACTTTCGTAACACGTGAAATAAATATTTTTTAACAGAATCACAAGTAGTTGCTTAAATGCTATTGAAATCTGAAGAATAAAAAAATAAAATATAAGTATGTGTAATCTCGATCATAAATAAAATTCCCGGGTTTTCCACGGTTTTTTCCCGGTAAAATAAAATTCCCGGATTTTTCCCGGTTATTTCCCGGTAAAATAAAATTCCCGGGTTTTCCCCGATTTTTCCGGTCCGCTAGACACCCTGCAATCTATTCATTATTGACCAATTTAATACTGCTCGCATCAAGTATTAAATTAGCCAACAAACAAAAGTTTCTTTATTTAATAAATTTAATTAATAAAGAAAAAAACATTCATATTAAATAATAATTGTTATTAAATTTGTTCTAATGGAACAAATTCTAATAAAATTATATAATTCTAATATCTGTTCAATAAGATACCTAAATATAAAGAATAAGATACTTAAATATAAACCTAAGATGCCTAAGATGGAACATCCTAAACATGGATCCTAAACATCGATTTTTTCTAAAGATTATTTTCTATTTCTAAGATATATCTAAGATATTTCTAAGATATTTCTGTATTTCTATTTCTAAGATTATTTTAGTTTGAATAAATAGATTAAAAATAAATTCCTATTGGTGGAAATTTGAATAATTACTTTCTCGAATTGGTACAGACAGCTCTCCATTCTCCTCGATGAAGAAGCTGTAATCGACCTTCATATGGAGTTGGTCCATCGACCAGACGAATCGACCTGGGCTCAGGTTGACCGGACGGAGTCTCCGAACTCGTCAGCACTATTGGAGCCTCTGGTTCACCCTGAAAAAAAATTAATTTCAAAATTAAAATTAGAATTAAACAATTTATCAAAAAACAAATCAAGTTTCTTGCCCATGAATTCTAAGAAAATGTAGATACTTACCAACGCCCCAAAAAAAACCACGTATCCTAGTGGTGGTCTTAAATATTTTTCAATGATAAAAGTTTATTCTTTAAAACTTTTTTAGACACTAGTATCGCAAGTTTTGACATTTTTTGTTAAAAAAAATCTAAAAATTCATTTTTGTCATTTTTCTCGAAAAATATTAATTTTACAAAAAAAGAATGAATATAAAAAATATGTGTTTTGACGAGATCTACAACTTTTGTCCACAACATTTTTTTTCCAAAATCAATATTTTTCGAGATTTTGAAAAAAAACTAATTGAAAAAAAGTCAAAATAATTATTAATAACTTAATTTATTTTCATCTGGGCCAAAAATCCTTTTAGTGCGTTCAACTAGGGTCTAAAAGGAACCCCTAGGCCAAGTATCAAGTCAATATTCTTGGGTGACCTTTTCGGAAGTATACCCAAAAATTATTTGGGATTGAAAATTTTAGAATCAACGACAATTTTCTAAAGGACTTACCTACTCTGGAGCGATGAAACGACTGGCAAGTGTTCCGTCGCTTTCAGAGATTTTATAAACTTCTACATATTTACAAAATGAAGGTCAGGATTCTATTCAATTTGCCCTTAGATTATCAACCGAACCGGCGAGTCTGTTTATAGGAGTAAATTGGAGAGCAAAATTTATCTCAAGTGCTTTCAAATTATTTCAGACAGAAATAACAGTCATTTAACATTTTTGACAATTATTGTAAAAATAATATTGCACCATTTTTTAATTAAAATGGCAATGAAAGAGTATTTTTAAATCGAGCTTAAAATTTAAAAATTAGTTTTATACTTTAAGCTTATCAAGAGTTTAAACTTTTAATTTATTAAAATTAACACTTTTAATTAATTAAAATTAGAATTAACGCTTTTAATTTATTAAAATTAAAATGAACACTTTTAATTAATTAAAAATAGAATTAAAACTTTTAATTAATTAAAATTTTAATTCTGTTATATTTTGAAGGTTTAGAAAATCAAATTTCAAAGGCATCGAAAACTGAAAGTCTTAAGGGGTTGTAATACGTTATGATGTCTCAAATTACCGACGTATAAAAATATTCGGCAATCCTATTTTTAAAGAAAAAAAGATATCAAATTGAAACTTAAGAGAATGATAGAAAATATGATTGGGCACATCTGTTATGTGTCATTTTTTTCAAAATTTTGAAAACAAATTTTTTTCAAAATTTTGAAACAATGACATAACAGATGTGCCCTATCATATTTTCTATCATTCTCTTAAGTTTCAACTTGATATCTTTGTTTCTTTAAAAATAGGATTGCCGAATATTTTTTAAACCCTGTCGGTAATTCGCGACATCATAACGTATCACACGCCCTTAAAATTAAAAGCATGCAAAAAACATAAAGTTCAAAAAGTTTTGTTTTTATTTCTAAACATTTCTTAAATCGAATATATTTTTAAATACTAAGATACAGTGAAATTATTTCATTAATAATTATCGTCATAGTCGAATTAAATTAAATGCTGATTACTTTTTCTAATTAAAATAATTAACATTTGTAGAGTCAGAGTATTAGAAAATAATTAGCAGCAAATTGTTTCTTTTTTTTTTTAATTAAAGGAAGTTTAATATCAGATCAGCATTGAGAATTATGTACCAACTAAGGTGAATTTCTCTGCCTGAATCATTTCATGAATAGAGATGAGCTATTTATTTTATAAATAGTGCAGTAGTTACGGTTAGTAACTGTCAGACGAAGATCTAATTTCCTTCAAATCAAATATTTTGGAAAAGAAAATTTTAAACAGAATTACTTTTACAATTTTAATTCTCTTTTGCTGCAAAATAATATTGCAAAATAATATTTGCTGCAAAATAATATTGCAAATAATATTTACTGCAAAATAATATTGCAATATAATATTTACTGCAAAATAAAATTGCCATTCATTATTCCTATAAATTATTTAATATATTAATTAATTGAAAAAAGTATTACATCTTCCAGGAAAGCTCAATTATTTTGAGTAAAATAAAACAACAATAATTCTACCATCAATAAAATTAAGGTATTAATAAATGGGAACGAAATGTTATTCAAAAAGTTAATTTAAAATTCTTAATAATTTTTAAAAATTTTTTACTTAACACTTTTTTTAAGTAACATTTTTCTTCTTTGAAAACTTTTTATAAATATGTAGATGGAGAAATTGTAGGATTGAAACTATTTCTAGATAGGGATTAAAAAATGTTAGGAGACATTATCGATTTTATCATCGTTTACGATATTATCAGTTGAAAGAGAGGTACGTATGTCGCTTCCAAGAAGATAAGAGAATTTCAGGAGGAAATTTACGTTACGCAAATTTTTTTTTTGGATTCAAAAATATTATTTTATTTAATAAAATCAGAGATAATAATTTCAGTGACTTATTTAAACATTAAAATTAATTTAATCGACTTTTCTCTTTTATTAATTTTCAAAATTTACGTGAAATTAAAGTTTTCCAAAAATAGACATATTTATTTTTAACAGGATTAGGTTTAAAAGATTAACAAAACCAGAAAGCAAGAGCTTTCCAATTTAAAATCGTTCGAAAATAGATTAATAATTAAATTTAAACCCTATAATATATCAATTTTATTAATCTTTTAAATTATTATATATTATTACTAATTTCCACTGAACTTCTAAAATTAGACGTCGTATCTAAAATGTGCAAAAAATTTTCTCTAGATTTTGCTAGAATTTAAACATGGCTTAATAAAAAAAGTCGTAAAAATACCTGCAAAAAATCAATGTGAAAAGATTATTAAATATGTATATAAAATCATGTAAGTTCTGCTCCTTAAAATTGATTTTAAGTTTAAATAAAAAATTTCAAACATTACACATTTTTTAATTTTTATTTGACAAGAATTTGTTCAATTTATTGCCAAAATTCCAAGGAAATTTTATTTTCAAAAGAGCCCAAGAGCTTTAAAAAATGTTCATCATTTTAAAAATGATTCTTAATTTACAACTTTTTTGAATTCTCTATTCTTGCAATATATATTGTTTTTTTTTCAATGGATGTCCAGGAAGTTCGTTTTTGCAAAAATGAAAAATTGAATCCAAAAATAAAAAAAAAAACATATTTTTATGTCAGCCTCGCAATTGGTTTAAAAAAAAAAAAAAACAAATGTGATGGGTAGCATAAAAGTCACACAAAAATTTGCCGCAAACCAAAATTTGATATTATGAACCATTTTCGAAAAAAAAATATTTGGACTTGGAATAAATTTTTTACCCAAAATTTTCAAAATTACGAAATTTGAACATCTGAATCTTGTGCTGAGTTTTGCCAGGCTAGCACAATAATTATCTCTATGACTGAGCACAAGTTTCCGATTTTCGAAATTCGTATTTTTGAAAATTTTGGGTCAAAAATTCATTCTAAGTCCAAAAAATTGCAATTTTTGGAACATATAAATTTAAATCCAATTTCTCATTGAAGATAATTTTTTTGATAGCGTAGCACAACTCAGCACAAGCTTAATATTTTCGAATTTCGAAATTTTGGGTCAAAAATGTGTTCCAAATTCAAAAAGATTACATTTTTTTGGAAAATATTAATCCCAGTGAAAATTGTCATTAGAGATAATTATTGGGCCAGCCTAGCACAACTCAGCACAAATTTTCGATTTTCGAAAATCATACTTTTGAAAATTTTGGGTGAAAATTTATTCCAAGTCCAAAAGATTGCATTTTTTGGAAAATATTAATTTGATCGCAATTTGTCATTAGAGATAATTATTGTGCTGACTTAGCAACACTCAGCACAAGTTTCAGATTTTCGAAATTCGTATTTTTGAAAATTTCGGGCCAAAAATTTATTCCAAGTCCAAAAATATTGCATTTTGTTGGAAAATATGAATTTAAGTGAAAATTGTCATGAGAGATAATTATTCTGCTAGCCTAGCACAACTCAGCACAAGCTTCAGATTTTCGAATTTCGAAATTTTGAAAATTTTGGGTAAAAAATGCGTTCCAAGTTCAAAAAGATTACATTTTTTTGGAAAATATTAATAAAATTGTAAAAATTGTCATGAGAGATAATTATTGTGCCAGCCTAGAAAAACTCAGCACAAGTTTTCGATTTTCGAAATTCGTACTTTTGAAAATTTTGGGTAAAAAATTTATTCCACGTCCAAAAGATTGAATTTGTTTGGAAAATATAAATTTGAGTGCAATTTGTCATTAGAGATAATTATTCTGCTAGCCTAGCACAACTCAGCACAAGTTTTCGTTTTTCGAAATTCTGCAATTGATAATTTTTTTGAGTTTTTTTTTTAGAAGCTTTTTTTCGAAAATGGTTTAGGATTTTGACTTCATATTTACAGCCCAGTAGTATGCGTAGCAGATAATTTTTAGCATAAGTTTTGTTTTGTCAAAAAAAAAAGAAATGGCGCGACTGATTTTTTTTTAAATATTGTTTTTTCGAAAATGGTTCATAATATAAAATTTTGGTTTGCGGCACATTTTTGTATGATTTTTATGTTATCCAGGACAACATTTGTTTTTTTTTCAAAAAAATCAATTGGCGAGACTGGCATAAAAAAATGTTTTTTTGATTTTTGGGCTCAAATTTTCATTTTTTCAAAAAATGTTTAACGATACAATAGAGCACAAATCTAGCACAATTCAGCACAATTTTCATTTTTTCGAAATTTGAAGTTGGCTTTGCCAACTTCCTGGACATTCATCTTCGGCTTATTTTTCGAAAATCTTTAGATATGTAACTTTCAACCTTTTTAAAGAAAATAATTTATGCAAATTATATGTATATATATATATATTTGAGAATAAATTTGATTTTTATATTTATTTATTATTTATTTATATTATTTTTATACTTATTTCTTATTTTAATTTTTTTAAATAACCATTTGTGAATTTATAAATCAAATTAAGGGAATCTTAACTTTGCTCTGTACCCATGGGGTGAAAATTCTGTCTGGGGGATTAGCGAGGCCATGGGGTTAATACGGGGCAAGAACTGGCTCGTTGATCCGTGACCCCAACAGAGTTGCAGAGGCGGCAAAGTTAAACCATCCATTCATGTTCTATTTTATGCTCTTGTTCACTTCCCATTCTTAATTAACAATTAGGCGAAGTTGTATCTTCCGCTGCTTTCAAGCAATTAAATTCCCCTAAGAATTTCCAAAACCCCTCTCTTTTACAAAATATTCCCATCAATTTATTTTGGCAACTTCATTTTTTTTCTGAACAGACTAAAGTCTAAACTGACTTTCAAAATCATTTTTTTATGAAACAAGATTCAAACTAGAAGTATAATAATTTATTATTATTGAATAATCCTTGATATTTCAAAGTCTTCAAACTCAAATTCAAGGTATTTTCTAATTCAGAAAATTTTGCTTTTTATTTTAAAACAATAATTATTAACTTTGGATAATGGAGGTTAAAGATTAAAATTCTATTTGTTGTTCTTAAGAGCGGTTACATAATTATCCATGAGAAATTGAAAAGTTTTTACAAATTAAAAGAGACAGCTAATCACTTACATGTATGATTAGTTAATTGCCGTAATTAAGATACTAAAAAGTACATTGTGCTGGTTGAGTATTTATCAGAAATTGTAGTAACTGTCTTCAATTACTTCCTTCGTAATTATTGCCTTTCCACACTTTATAACTCTTTTAATGTTTATAACTGTGAAAAAAAATGAAAGAAATTTGTTCTGAATCATATTTCTCATTTGACAGTTAATATACGGATGCTATATTTAGAATATTCTGTGCAGGTACTGTGAAAAATTAATTAGGTGAGTTCGTTAAGCTTCTGGCCTGTCAATTATTGGACTTCAAACAAAAAATAACGAGTCAGTAATTGACATCCGACACTCTCTAAAAAATAAATTAATAAAATTTAGGAAATTTAAATTAGATTAAAATCAAATTTAAAATCCTATTTAATCCTATATTATTTTTGCATGTTTCTTTATTTGATTATTTGATTATTCTTTATTTGATAATACATAATAAAAATAAAAAAGACGAAATAAATAATAAAATAAAAATTAAATAAATTAAATAAATAAATAAAATAAATAAAAAAGAGAAGGAAGGGGATTTTGTTGGTTGCCTTCTCATCTTTCTTTCCTCTTTTTTATTTTTGTTTGATCTTTTTGGAGGATCTTTTTTTTTTTGAATTATAATAGAAGCATTTTACTGTGGTTGTCCAAATTTGGTCGTTGGATTCTTGGTTTCAAACTTATTTTTATTTTTATTATTATTATTATGTTTAAACAAAAAATATTGTAATGATATTATGATTCAGTCAAATAAACAGATTGATCGACAGACTTCTCTAGTCTGGAAATTGTGAAAGTAAAACAGGATACTGAATTGGCATCGGTAATTAAAGTCTGTTAATTCTAATCAAGGTTCATTCAAGAATGTAAAATTGATAATTGCTCGGTAAATTTTTTTAAAAAAAGGAAAAAAATTAGATTTTGAGAGTCTTGTTTTTGTATTTTTATGAGGGGTACTCAACTGAAATAGTTAGGATTGAGTTTAATTGACGGTAAACCTGCTACTTAACAGACGGACGATAACAAACTCCGTTAGGGAGAAAAAGGGCTCAGGGCCAATTTAATTAACAGAGAGTCGCAAAGAAACTGCAATGCATTTAAAAAATAACTGGTTCTTCTTATTTTGTTAAAGCTTATTCCTAAATCGCCTTCAATAAATTTATTTAATTAATTTCGATATTTAATTTCATACTACACAATTTAAAAAAAATGATAAATCTTTAAAATCCACGAAAAAGTTTTATATTGATCAAAATTGTTAATTTTTAGCTAATCAATAATAATTATTGATCCCAAATATTTAGTTTCAAATATAAGTTATTTTGGTTTCAAAATAATTTTCTACAACCAAATTTTACGAAACATACAATATGATTCATGAATATGAGACCATCTGTTTTTTGTAAGTGAGAAGTGTTTCACTAAATCAAATCAGTAAGGATTTTCACTGACAATTAGTGAGATTTCACTGATGTTTTCAGTGAAATCTCACCGAATGTCAGTGATGCTTTCAGTGAAATCTCACTGATTCAGATTTAGACAGTACTGAAATTGTGCGCTAAATGCTAAGCGCTAAGCCTGAGGTGAAGGATTTTATCGATTCTGTAAAAAAATATTGCAAAAAAGTACATCTTTCAATCTTTTTTATAAACTTTCAATAACTTCCGAAATAAATAACATTTTTTAATGTCCTTAAACTCATTTTAAAGATAAGTCTCCATAGAATTTCATGAATGTATGAAGAGAACTCTCCAATTTTTTTCCTGGATTCTGCCAAAGACTGAACTTGGCACAGGAAAGTTTTAAATTTTCAATGAGGTATAATTATTTATATTTATTAATTATTAGTATATAATTAAATATATTTAAAACCAGTCTGTATTACATTTTAATATATTTTATCAAAATGCATAGGAATATTAATTTCTATTTTTATGAAATAATTTTTTCTGACTTTTTTTGAAAGTTTGCAACTTTTTTTTTCCAAGTTTAGTCTGATAGAATCGAGAGAAAAAATTAGAGAGTTTTCTTTATACATTCATGAAATTCTATGGAAATTTATTTTTAAAATTAGCCTAAGGGCATTAAAAAATGTTAATTATTCCGTAAGTTATTGGAAATTTTCGAAAAAATCGAAAAACGCACCTATTTTTGAATATTTTCTTACAGAATTGACGAAATCAATTGAGCTTGGGCTTAGTCAACGCAGAATTTCGATAGCTTTCGTATTACTTTGTGGAAAAAATGTTATCTTGTAGAAATTTAAAAATTAGGAGGATTTTTGCACACTGTTACATTTTGGTAATTTTACGATACTTGTAACTGAAAATTCCGCAACTGTAACAGAAAATATTTTACGTTCAGCTAACTGAAGCTTTATGCAGTTACATGTAACT
>JBAGKK010014431.1:0-11831 GCA_037177015.1 Euceroptres primus
TCGGCCTTGCTGCGTACGACCTCCTACCTGTCGAGCGCCCACTTTAAAACTGCAGTATACGCGCAGGTGGAAATGCCTGAGCGCCCCCGCCTGCGGATTTGGACTCCCTAAATATCCCTATACCTGACCTGACGGTTCAATTTACCGTTGGTGACACTTGAATTTTTGGGTTCTTTGCCACGATTTCGGGATTTCGGCCCACTGTGCAGAGGTGAGGTCCGATGCGTTTAGGGGGCTGAAAACTTTATATAGGTTTCTTCTTACCAATTGAAACTACTTTGCATCGAAAAATTCGTGGCATCGAATTTTGGGAAATTTCCAGGGATTTTTTAAATATTAGGGGTGGAAAAGGTGTGAAATCCGAGGCGTTTAGGGGGCTGCAAATTTTATGTCAATTGAAACTACTTTGCATGGAAAAATTTGTGATCTCGAATTTTGTGTAGTTTACAAGAATTTTGTAAGTATCAGAGATGGAACAGTGTTGAGATTCGAGGAGTTCAGGGGGCTGAAAATTTTTTAGGGCTTTTTTCTTGCCAATTGAAACTACTTTGCATCGAAAAATTCGTAGTCTTGAATCATAGTTTCTAGGAATTTTCTAAGTATTAGGGGTAGAAAAGGGGTGAGATCCGATGCGTTTAGGGGGCTAAAAATTTTACATGGCGTTCTTCTTGCCAATTGAAACTACTTTGCATCGAAGAAAATTCGTGGTATTGAATTTTAGGTACTTTCCAGGAATTTTTTAAGTATTATGGGTGGAAAAGGGGTGAGATCTAAAAATTTTAGGGAGATAAGAATTTTATATCTTTCTTTTTATCAATTGAAGCTTCTGTAATCGAAAAATTCGTGGTTTGGGACTTTGGGTAGATTCCATAAATTTCTTAAGCCTCAGAGACCGAAAAAGGGTGAGATTAAAAAGTTCTAGAGGGATGAAAATTTTATATGGCCTTTTCGTTTTAAATTGAAACTACTCTGCATCAAAAAATTCGTGGTCTTGAATTTTTGGTAGTTTCCAGGAAATTTTAGGTTTAGGGGTGGAAAAGAGGTGAGATCCAAGGCGTTTAGAGGGCTGAAATTTTTTTTAGCTTTTCTCTTGTCAATTGAGATTACTTTGCATCGAAAAATTTTTGATCTCGAATTTAGGGTAGTTTCCAGGAATTTTATAAGTATCAGAGATGGAAAAGTGTTAAGATCCGAGGCGTTTAGAGGGCTGAAAATTTTTTAGGGCTTTTTTCTTGTCAATTGAAACTACTTTACGTCGCAAAATTCGTCGTCTCAAATTTCGGATAGTTTCTAAGAATTTTTTAAGTATTAGGATTGGAAAAGGGGTGAGATCCGATGTGTTTAGGGGGCTGAAAATTTTATATGGCGTTCTTGCCAATTGAAGATACTTTGCATCGAAAAATTCGTGGTCTCGAAATGTGGGTAGTTTCCAGGAATTAAGTATTAGGAATGGAAAAGGGGTGAGTTGCGAGGGATCTAGAGGGACGGAACTTTCAGAAATACTTTCTTTCATTGAGATTTACCATTTTACGTCGTCAATTTTTTGGTCTCGCTTGTTTTTTCCAAATCGTGTTTTCGATGCTTCGTTTTTTTCAATCATTGCAAACTGCAGTTACGTTAAATTCTACATAATCTACACTCTGGAAAATGAAAAATTTAATAAATACCAGTACTGTGACCAGCAGGAATGTTGCAGTAGGTATTTTCAGGTTTGGTGTTCCACTGGATGTTGCTATAGACCAAATCCTTCTCTTTCTTAGCGGAATGTGGAATGGAAATCGGCATAGTCGCTTCAACGTTGCTGTAAACAGCATTTTTAGCCGCTCCGCCTGATCTATCATCAACGGGAACTTGTGGTGCAGGCATGTTGCCGACATTAGAGTAAAAATGCTTGTCATCGTAATTATACTTTGGTTCGAACTTCTCGTCTGGTCGATTCGTGTAAAAGTTTTCGTTGTTCTGATAAAACTTGGTCGGTTTGCTTCCATTAGTTGGCGCTGAAGGGGCAAACTCATTCTTATCCAGATTCAAAGCTGCATAAGGTGTGGGAGAATTCATGTAAATATTCGCTGCTTTCTCGTTTGATCCGGTATTATTTAAAACGGTACTGTATGACGGAATCGACGCTGCCTTTATGGTATAACTTTGCGGTACCTTTAAAAAAAAAACACTTGTCAAGCTTAATATCATTAAGATTTGAAGATTACACAAATCTAAGAGTTCAACAAAAAATACTGCAGACTGACACAGAAATGATAGATTATGTGGAATCAAAATAGAGAATTTATGTAGACAATTACCAGTCGTATCCCCGTTGTAGAAAAACGAGTGGATGTGGATAAAATAATGCATTATTATTATGCAATGTAAATATAAGTAGTTTTCAAGGAATACTGACCTGAGGCTGCGATTTTTTCGGTTTTGGAGGAACAGCAGGTCCGACCTTTTTTCCAGCTTTGACAGTTTCGATATTACCGTCTCCATGATTGATTTGTAAATTCGCGATTTGCTGGTCCAAATTCCCAATATTGGCCATTATGAGACAGTGATGAATGCTTCGATCTTTGTAATAGAGCACAAATTAATTTATCGTCATGTGATGGTAACAGGGTTGCAGAAACGATTAATTATCCATTTTCAATTACTAATTACATAAAGGAAATTGTAATTACCCTCAAAATAATTAATAATTACAAAAGAAAAATGGAAATTACATTCAAAATAATTAATAATTACACAAGAAAATTGTAATTATACTCGAAATAATTATTAACAAAGAAAAAATTGTAATTATACTTTAAATAATTAATAATTACAAAAGAAAATTGTAATTATGCTTCAAATAATTAATAACTACAAAAGAAATTGTATTTATACTCGAAATAATTAATAATGACAAAGAAAAAATTGTAATTATACTGTAATTGATTACTGAGTTCCAGATATTTTGCCCAAGTACCAAATGGGTTAATTTTTATGTTAAGTATATAAAACAAACTTGTTTTTGCACAAATAAAATGTATTGCTTTTTTTAATCTTTACAAATATACGGATCGATATATTTAACAAATGATCAAATTATGGATTAATTATAATTAAACATATTTAACACATGAACAAATCGATATCAAATCTTAAGTCTAATTATTCTTCTGTAATTATTGTTTTGAGTAGAATTACAAATTTCTTTTGTAATTATGAATTATTTCAAGTATAATTACAATTTCTACTATGTAATTATTAATTATTTCGAGTATAATTACATTTTTCTTTTGTAATTATTAATTATTTCAAGTATAATTACATTTTTCTTTTGTAATTATTAATTATTTTGAGTACAATTACAATTTTTACTTTGTAATTATTAATTATTTCGATTATAATTACAATTTTATATTGTAATTATTAATTATTTTGAATATAATTAGAATATTTCTTTTGTAATTATTAACTATTTTTAGTATAATTAAAATTTTTCTATGTAGTTATTAATTTCTCTAGTACAATTAATTAATTACAAATGTAATTAATTAGTTGCAACCCTGGATGGTAATTATTACCTGAAAAAAACCCTTATTAATTTTAAGTTTTCTACAGTCAATTACTAGTTTATCGTCATGTGATGGTAATTATTACATGAAAAAACCCTTATTAATTTTAATTTTTTAGTTGTCTACAGTCAATTACTAGTATCACATATTTCTGGATAAGAGAAGTTTTGCTTAATGTTGTCTCGTCTCTTGCATCACTCATGTTTGCTTTTCTTATTAAGTTCCACTGTCGTAATGAAATGGAATTCTACAGCATGATCAGTACTATACAATTTTTGTGCAACTGACGTCTTATAAAATATGTTTTTTAATTTCTTCATGCTTTAAAACCGTCAAACTATAATATTAAAAAATCTTGAAGATAATTTTTGTAAAAAAACTATGCACTACTTGTTGATAACCATAATACCATTTGTTTCAAACATGTTTTCTTAATTCTTATTTTTTGAAGCACATGGGTAAGTGCTTCAAGAATGAATCATACGTATGAATCATTCTCCAACTTAAATGTTAAATGTGTAAAAACAATGACACTCCCGCTGTAGAGGATTTATCATAAACTGATTCAAATTGGTGATAAAACATTCTAGTAAAATATGGCAATTGCAATACGAACTTAAATTCTAATTGTAATTAATTCACAAAACAATAATTATATTGACAATAATTTATGTGTACGAAAACTCCGAGCAACTTAGTGAAATAAATCTTTTAGAATTTCAACGAAGTAATGAAAAGGAAAGAGTATAAAGTAAGAAATATGATTTTCCAATAAAGAAAAAACAGGTAAAAATTATTGTTCCAAAAAAATTATCGTCTGGGCGGATTAGGGAAGTGTCAACTGAATCATTGTTATCTCGAGGTTGAAATAATTGATTGTTCTGAAACATGTGAATCAACAATTTCCATTTGACTTTATTATCGGGACAAAGTACAAATACCACGCCTTTTTCTCTTATATACGGTATCGAATTTCCGAATAATATGCATGGCAATTAAATCGGAACAACTGATGTGAGGGAGGGTCGATATTGATGGATGATCGAGTTTTAGAATATGTTAATTTATAAAATCGAACGTACCTGTTTCGGTGAAGATATATTCACTAGAGTTTCAAGCCAACTTAACCTAATTATTGCTTTTATGTCATAATAAAATGAAAATGCACGTACGCCGACTTGTCAAAACTTCCCAGCTGCTCTCTTCTCTCTTTGATAAAAATCCGTCATTGACTGAAAACCTGTCTTTTTTATATATAGATGTGAATCTCAATGTACAAAGGAAATAGTTGTAGAGGACGCGCATGATTCCATGTTATGGCGCGGAATTTAAATATGACAACTATGTTTGTAAATATTTTTTATAACTTACGAAAATTTGAAAAAACGGTTCAAATTCTTTTAAAATAGCACTGTCATCTTTGGAAAAATTCAAAATGTCCCACAAACAGGTGATAAAATTAGAGTTCTAAAATTCTCGGTAATTTATGCTCTGTCCTTTTCTTGTCCATAGGTTCATCTTTTTCTAGAAGAAGATAGCACTATAGATAAGAAAAGGACACTACATAAATCACAGAATTTTCGAACTCTAGATAAAATTTGTTTTATGTTGGTAGCAGTTAATGGTCACGTGGTCAATGTTGGTTTTGGCGGGAAATGGCATTTGTTTACCATTCTTTAAAGGTATTGGAAGGCGAGCAAGGCAAGTCTAGGCAAGTCAAGACCTGAAAGTATGCGTATAAAACGGTTGTTTATTTTGAAAATTACGATAACATTTAATCATGAATCGGAATTATCGAGCACAAGGAAGAAGTACGGCTCATGTTTTACAATTATTCAATAAAAAAACAACCACGTCTCCTGAAGCAGAGAAAGCAAAATCTTCAGAATCACAGAACTTCACTGACAGTTCTGAATCCAGATCTCCGCAGAAAAATATAACACCCGAGGACGATTCCAATAATGATTTGTGAGTTATTTATTTTAAACTCGTTTTTCGAAATTCGTAATAAATTTTTTAGGAGGTTAGGAGTTAAGAACTTTAATATTTTCTTCTCTGTCAACACGTGCTTTCATTCTTAACCTCTATTTTCACTCAAAAAATTTGTACTGTTATTTCAGAATTATTTATAATGTTCTTATTGGCAAAAAATCTAACAAAAAGTATAAAACGTGGGATGAAGATGGAGTATTAGAAGTTTGTGGTTCTAAAGCTACATTGAAGGTTAATACAAGTTTCGTTTATTCCTTCATTTAATTTATTAGTTTATAAATAGTTTTTTATAAATAGTTATAAATATTTTTTTATAAACAGTTATAAATAGGTTTTTATAAATAGTTTTTAAATATTTTAATATTTTTAACTGGCTTTTTCTCTGGTTGAATTAATAATATTGCAGGACTTAGAAGGAAAAGTTCTAGGAAAGTTAACCTTAAAAGTAGAAACTGCAAATGAAGGTTCAATACTATCTATGGGTAGCAAAGAGATACAAGTAATACTTTATTTTAATCTTGAACATTTTGAATTTTTCAATAATAATTAATAAATATATCTTCTATATTTTCCGTGTCTATTTGTTCAGATAATTGATAAGGCCACTTCTCAACCGAGCTCTACAAAACAAAATAAAAAGGAAGAAAATTTAGAGCCACCTTTGAAGAAGTTAAAAACTCATAACAAATTCGTACCATTGACATCGGCCGGTAAGAGAATTTGTAAAGAAAATCAAATGTAATATTTTAGAATATATTAATATACAAATAAGATCAAACCTCTCGTCAAGCAATTTCAATCTTTCTCCCACTAAAGAAGTATTTGTTTTGAAATTCTTGTCTCAAAAATATTATCTAAATAATTGGTTATTCAATTCAAAGGTAAAAGCCTCTTGCTAAATTACGAGCCTCTAGTAATGCCACGACCAAATACGGAAATACAATGGACAGAAGGGGACAGCGTTCAAATTCGCGATGTATCTGTTGATGCTTGTTTAGCTTCTGTATTGAGACCTCATCAGCGATATGGCTTGGTGTTTCTGTACAAATGTATAATGGGGATGAATGACCCCAAATATTTCGGTGCCATTCTAGCTGACGAAATGGGTTTGGGTAAAACTTTGCAATGTGTTGCTCTCGTGTGGACTTTACTGAAACAAGGTCCTTATGGAAAGCCAGTCTTGAAACGAGTCCTTGTAGTGGCACCCAGTAGTTTGTGTGGCAACTGGAACAACGAATTCGTACGTTGGCTTGGTTTACACAGGATATCTCCATTTGTTGTTGAAGGAAAGAAAAAGCCCAAGGACTTTTTAAAGTCTCCAAGGGCTTCGGTGATGATCATCAGCTACGAAATGTTCGTCAGGAACGTCGAAGAAGTAAACGAAATTGAATTCGAGTTGCTAATATGCGACGAAGGACATCGACTTAAGAACAGTGAACTAAAATCGTTAAAGGTAGATTAAATCGGGGTGTCTAGCGTCCTGGAAATCCTTGAAAACCTGGAAAAGTCCTTGAGTTTCACTCAGACTCCTGGAATTCTTATCACTCTAAATTTGAATGAGTAGTTTTCTTCAAATGACAGGCTTGCTACATCAAGTCAGAGAATTCTGGAAAGTCAGGGAATTTAAAAATGGTCAGGGAAATTCAGGGAAAACTTTCAAAGAGTCAGGGAACCTTTTTGATTCAACAAATTATAATTATAACTCAATAGTTATAATTATATAATTATAATATTACAAAATCAGGCATCACAGACAGTCCCTTATTCCCATTTTCCCCTTTTATTCTGCAAATGTCCTAAAATCACTTTTTTTATATATTCATTTCTTTTCCTCCCTTTTTGCCCGTTTTATATTCAAATTTCCAAATAATTTTCCAAGAATTATGAGAAATAGAATTTTCAAAATCTACGAAAGTCTCCTAAAATCTCTTAAAGTTCTGCAGAGTTTTTAAAATTGATTTAAAAACCTTGAAAATTCTCAAAAATATTTGAGACTCTTCTAGAATCTTCTGGATTCTCCTGCAATAATCTTTTAAAATAATATCCCAAAATTTTTCAATATTCTACGACATATACTAGACTCTTCCCGAATCTTCTAAAATTTTCTGAATACTTCCGCAATTTTCTAGAACTTTTTGCAGAATCTTTTAAAATTCTCCAAAGTCTTCAAAAGATTAACGAAATTCTCTCAAATTCTTTAGAATCTTCAAAACTTATCTGAAATCTGTAAAAATTCTCCAAAATATTATAAACTGTTTTAAAATCTACAATCATTTAGATTCTTCTGGATTCTTCCATAATCTTTTAGAACCTTTTGGATTCTAAATAAATAATTTTATTTATCTATAATAATCTTATACAATTTTAAAGAATTCTTAATACAATCTTAATGAATTCTTAATACAGTCTTAAAGACTTCTGAAAAATTCTTTAATTTTCTACAAAATATACTAGTATGTTCCAGAATCTTCTAAAATCGTCTAAAATCATCTGAACTTTTCCACGATCTTCGAAATCTTCTAGAATCGTCAAGAATATTCTGAAATGTTCCTGAAGTTTTGCACGTTCAAATGAACGAACTTTTTTTCTTAACTCAAATTTATCCTGAAACATTGTCCATTCTAGAAAATAAAGAGAAATATCATGAGCTTTTTTATCATTACATTAGTTTCTATATTATTAAACCAATATTTCACAACAAATTTGAATTTAAAACGGAATGAAATAAAGAATTCGTTCATTTGAACTTTCGGAACTTCATGCACATTATTCTGAAGTTTATTAGAATTTCCAGAATTCTGCAGATTCGTTTAGAGCCCTCTGAAAAGACTAATAATCTTGAAGAATCTTCTAGACTGTTTTCAGAATCTTTCTAAAATTCTGTAGACTCTATGAGTCTTCCAAAAAAAAGTCAGGGACTTCTGGAAAGACAGGGAAAACTTTCAAAGAGTCAAAGAATTTTTTTTATTCAACAAATTATAATTATATCTCAATATTTATAATTATAATTATCAATGGTTATAATTATATAATTATAATATTACAAAATCAGGGATCACACTCAGTCCACTATTCCTCTTTTATCCCTCTTTCCCTTTTTATGTTCAAATTTCCGAAAAATTTTCCAAGAATTATGAGAAATAGAAACTTCTGACATTAAAAAAATTCTTAGAATGTTTTCTTAAATATCCCATAATTTCCAAATTTTCAAAATCTACGAAAGTCTCTTAAAATCTCTTAAAGTTCTCCAGAATCTTTAAAATTGATTTAAAATCTTTAAAAATTCTCCAAAATATTTGAAATTGTTCTAGAATCTTCTGGGTTATCCTACAATAATCTTATAAAATAATATAAAATAAAATATAAAATAATAGAAATTTTTCAATATTCTACAACATATATTTAGACTTCCAGAATCTTCTAAAATTTTCTGAATACTTCCGTGACATTCCAAAATTTTTTGCAGAATCTTTTAGAATCTTCCAGAGTCTACAAAAGATAACCGAAATTCTCTCAAATTCTTTAGAATCTTCAAAACTTATCTGAAATTTGTAAAATTTCTCCAAAATACTCTAGACTGTTTTAAAATCTACAAGCATTTAGATTCTTCTGGATTCATCCACAATCTTTTAGAACCTCCTGGATTCTAAATAAATTATTTTATTTATCTATAATAATCTTATAAAACCTTAAAGAATTCTTAATGCAATGTTAAAGAATTCTGAAAAATTCTTTAATATTCTACAAAATATACTAGAATGTTCCAGAATCTTCTAAAATCGTTTACATTCTTCTGACGGAAAGAAATAAAGAATTCGTTCATTTGAACTTTCAAAACTTCAAGCACATTATTCTAAAGTGTATAAGAATTTCTAGAATTCTACAGAAAAACCTTTAGAAACCGCGCAAAAGATTTAAAAAGATTAAATCTTAAAGAATCTTCTAGAATATTTTCAGAGTCTTCCTAAAATTCTGTAGACTTTTTGAGTCATCAAAAAAAAGTCTGGAAAAGACTAGAAGATTTTTAGAACTCTATGGAAGATTTTGGAAGAATCAGGAAGTTTCTGCGAGATTCTAAAACACTCAAAAACCTAGATTGTAGAGATTTTTTCCGAATTTTAAAACATTAAATAAATCTACAAGTTTATGGAAAACTAAAAATATTCTAGAAGAGTTTAAAAGTTAGTTGAAAGTCCAAAATTCGTGAAGGATTTTAGAAAATTATAGAATATTCGAAAGATTCTGAAAGTTTAGAGATTTGAGAAGTGTTTCATTAGATTCTGGACAGAAATCTAAGATTTTTGAGGATTTTTGAAGATTCTGGAGAATTGCAGCTTTCTTGGTATTTTTAAAAGAAAAAACTTCCCTCCTTTTTTTTGAAACCTCCTTTTGCGAAAAAAATCCCCTATTTTTCCTAAAATTGAACTGCTGAATCACTGTGATCCCTGTATTATATAATTATAATTTTAATTATAACGGCAGATAAATGAAAAATTGGCGAGGAAAGACAGAGAATTTTGAAATTGGAATTTTGTAGCAACTCGGAATGAAATCAGAAGAAGTCGTTTATCAATTTCTTAAGTAAGATTTTTGTAGAAAACTACATATTCACTTAGTAAGGCTTACTAATAAATTCATTTAGTTAGTTTAGTAAATGAATTTGTAGTTTTTTACTGAAAAATGGTAATCTTTTCGTTAAAGATTAGTAGAAACGCTTACTAAAGCAACTGATAAACGCCTTATTAGTAGAAAACTGCTAATTCTTCTTAGAAAGTATTTCCTTAAAAAATAGTTTTTTGAGCTTATATAGATACAGTCAGCTAAACTCAAGAATTTCATAAATCGTATAATATACATTTTATATGGTTCATTTAGTTGTATAAATTATTTCTATCATACAGGTTCGAGAAAAAAAAATTTTTGCCATGAAAGTTTATGGTAATAATTAAAAAATATCTGGAAAAAATTTATTTTTACCCGGAAAACCTGGAAAAGTCCTGGCATTTTTTTAAGAAGAAACGCTAGACACCCTGATTAAATATAAAATAAAAAATTATTGTAAACAAATATTTATAAGAAAATTTTCATTTTCATTATATGTATGTAATTTCAGTTACTCAATCAGTTAAGTTGTCGCCGAAGGATTCTCCTCACAGGAACTCCAGTGCAAAACGATTTGCACGAGCTCTACACACTTGTGGACTTTGTAAATCCTGAGATACTTGAAAGCAGCAACTCGTTCAGAAAGTATTACGAGCATCCAATAGTCGCTTCACAAAAGCCTGATGCTTCTGAGGAAGTCGTCTCATTAGGACACGAAAGAGCGGAAGAATTACATGAAAAAACGAAGGTCTTCATCTTGAGACGAACCAATGATTTGATCAACAAATATCTACCACAAAAGCACGAGGTCGTTGTGTTTTGTCGACTTTCTCCAGAGCAGGATGAGTTATACACTGCAATAACTAATCTCTTGTTGGATAAGGAAATATTCAAAACAAATGTGATGCCTTTGGCTACCATAACGGCTCTGAAGAAACTGTGCAACCATCCGAATTTGTTTTTGAGTGAGAAAAGTAATTTGATGGACGAATTGAAGGCGACAAACTCGATCGCTTCGCTTACTTCGAAAACGTATGATTCAGGGAAAGTAAAAGTTGTTCGTGCTTTGCTCCAGGGTTTGAAGAATACTTCAGAAAAAGTCGTGCTTGTTTCATATTTTACGCAAACACTTGATCTGTTGGAGAAACTTTGCAATTCAGAAGGATTGTCCACCTGTAGATTGGATGGTAGTACCGCGACTACATCGAGAACTAAAATTGTGGAAAAGTTTAATGTCAAAGGAAATACGACACGTAAGATTTTTTAAATATAATCCTAGTTTACTTCTTTGTAAAAATGTGTTTAATATAATATGTTCCTATTTTTATTCGCAGGTGTATTCTTGTTGAGTGCAAAAGCTGGAGGAGTCGGTTTAAATCTGTCAGGAGCTTCAAGGCTGGTATTGTTTGATTCTGATTGGAATCCAGCTTCAGATGCTCAGGCCATGGCAAGAATATGGCGAGATGGACAAAAGAGATCAGTGTACATTTACAGGTATAAAAATTTCTGAAATATGAGCTTTGATGTATGATTAATTTTAGTCTTGAGTAAGAGATCAGTGTACATTTCCAGGTACAAAAATTTCTAAAATATGAGCTTTGATGTATAATTAAGGGATCATCCCACTTTACACGCCCGAAAAATGAGCTATTTTTGGGGATTTTTCATACGACTCCTATAATAGAT
>JBAGKK010014452.1:0-11830 GCA_037177015.1 Euceroptres primus
GACCTTTTAGCCAATCAACGAAAAACCCATCCCTTGCTCCTACGAAATAAACCCCACTAAAATTCACATCTCCTACTCTCCATCTTTCCCACTCCTGCTGACCTCAAATTTCGGCTATAAAAACCCGTGCATAGCCAGCAGAAGCGTCTCTTCGTTTCGAACAGTTAAGTAAAACACGCTTAAGTTCTAAGAACACGAGAGCCCCGTCATTCGCTTCATTCAAACACGGCTATTTTACATAATATAAAAAACGGTAACAAAAGGCGTTTTCACCGAGGTAGAGTTTCCCACCGAGGAAATCGATTAGTTAGGGAAATCGTATAAAATTCCGTAAATATTGTAAACGCGGTGGAAGTGTACCGATGTAAAAGAATAGACAATCTCGGGAAACTGTGTAATCAGAAAGAGATAAGTTCTCTTCAGTGTGCACCGAACTCCGAAAACATCTCACGCAAGTATCAATTGTATCTGCAATTATAAGCCAATTGTAAAATATAAAAATTACCTATTCTACCATATTTCTCCCTATTTATTTAAAAAATCATGTCATAACGGATCCCGTAGATCTGATAAAGCAACGTCCCCACAACAAATAAAAAAAAATACAAGTCTTACCAACTTGTTTGAGAAAAGCAAAACCTCCGAAGTGTATTAATAACGTCATCCACGCGTCACGATCTCGCCTAATCCAAAATACCTTCAGTATTTTGATAGCGAAACGTGACAGTTAGCTATTCTCTGGTGGCAGCGGTGGGGCAGCTTCTAATTTTGACATTATTATCTTTTTATTATCTATCAGGCTCTAAACTCTAACGAGACTAATCAAAAAAATTTTTTGATCATTCTATCTTCTATTTGAAATTAAATTTGGATTTATTGTGTAATTGTCAGAGTATTCTTACCCTATTTTTTGCCTGTTCAAAATTTTGTGAGTAATTTGAGACATACGTTCTGGTAGTAGTCCAGGAGTTTCTGATTTTGCTAGCAGGGTGTGTAAGTCGCTTTACTTAAAGAGATAAAGCGGGGTGCTTGGAGTACTCTTGCTGATTCTCTAGAATTAATGAAGCGGTGTGCCTAAAGTACTCTTGCCGATTTAATTGGATTATAAAACGGGGTGCTCAAAGTATTCTTGTCGAGTTTTCCAAGATTGACGAAACGGGGTGCTTAAAGTACTTTTGCCAAGTCAATATAACTAAAGTGCAACATACTTGTTGTTTAATCTGAGATTCTGGGGGTACCAACGAACGTAGAAAGTTTTATTCCTGACTGAATCTTATTGAGACTCATTTTGGAATTAAATAGTCTATATAATACATAACCCATTTTTAGACACACGTTCCAGTAGTAGTCCAGGAGTTTCTGATTTTGCTAGCAGGGTGTGTAAGTCGTTATACATAAAAAGATAAAGCGGGGTGCTTGAAGTACTCTTGCTGATTCTCTAGAATTAATGAATTAATGAAGCGGGGTGCTGAAAGTACTCTTGCCGATTTAATTGGATTACAAAACAGGGTGCTCAAAATACTCTTGTCAATTTTTCCAAGAATTGACGAAGCGGGGTGCCTAAAGTACTCTTGCCAAGTTAATATAACTAAAGTGCAACATACTTGTTATTTAATCCGAAATTCCCAGGGTGCCGACGAAAGTAGAAAATTTGGTTCCCGAACAATTTTATTAAAACCTGATTCAGAACTAAATAGTCTAATTAATAACTTAATCCACTATACCGATCTATCAATATTAAAGGTTTGTCGATTGCTAAGAAATTTTGAAAATTGAAATTCTCCAAGAATAGGGGTTGGCGAAGTTGGACTAAAGCCGGAATAGGCACTTCAGTTTAACGGGTTTCAATTGAGTTTTGAAAGACTTAATGATGGGATGAAGTTGAACCAAAGCTATAATATGCACTTTGGGAAAGCAGATTTACCGATTGAGTCTGGATTACTTAATGATTGAATATCAAGCATTACCTTGAGTTTTTCTAAGAAATGGTTACAATTAAATCATTCCTGATTTGTTCCGACAAAGTTGAACCAAAGCCGGAATAGGCACTTTGGTTTGACGGGTTTTCAATTGAGTTTGAAAGACTTAATAATCGGATGCTGATTAAACCAAAGCTATAATAGGCACTTTGGGGAGATAGATTCTCTGATTAAATCAAGTAAGCTTAATGATTGAATATTTGGACATAATCAGAAGAAAGATATATATAAACCATTCCAAACACCTTTCAAAGATTTCAATTGTAATTAGAATACCATTTTCATGCCGTTCCCTGAATCTAGCGAAAAGAAAATAGTTCAAAAATTAAAAAGAGGATCATGTGGACAAAAAGCTAAAGATAAGATTGAACGAGCCGTCGCTCGCAGACAGATCAAGTTGCATACTAATCAATTTTTAGGAGATCAGGCCGACCCACCCGTAGATCCCATTGACCAGCCTTCTTGTTCTAGTATTTCAAAAGGAAGTCCTGATAACCTGGAAGTAGTTGAATCCCAAGAAAAGCCTGAAAACCCTTTTTTTGAATTCTCTAATTATTTTGAAATATTATTAAATAAAGCTGAGAATTTATTAGAAGCAAAGCGAAGAAATCAAATTGATTGTAACTCGATAAAATAAATTATTAAACACATGGGCCGCAGAAATACCCGACAAAAGAAGCGCCAACAGGCTTGGACTGCTAAGCATAAAACAAAGATTTCACCACCACCCCAAATTTCAATTCCTGAAATTTCTTCCCCCGTTCCTAGTCAAGAAACCGCAACTTCAGCTACAATTCTTACCGTCGATATTTCCCCTATCCAATCTGCAGGCCCTTCAGGAACCGTTAGCGATAACGTGGCAAATATTAACGTAACGAAAAACGAAGACATTGACGAATTTTGGGTTAAAAACCTCCACAAATTTGAAAGCTCTTTTCAAAGTAGTCGACCCTATCCAGTTAAGTGTCGTCTTCATAAAGACAACCCGAGGCGAAAACTTTTTTAGACCACAGAAATACCGTCTTGGCAAGCAATAACCAGGGAAGAAACCGATTCAGTAGCCCTTTCTGCCTCGTTTTTTTCATTTGTTAATGACCTTCATTTTCCGTTTTCCCTTACCGAAGACCCAGTAGATACTTCAGGATCCAACTAAAACAATCAATTTTCAAAATTAATTAAACTTCTGCCTCGATCCACCGTAAAGAAAAAAAAAGGGAAAGCGAGACTACTTTTTCCTATGACTTTTTATAACTAATGACAGAAAATATAAAATTTACAGGTTGGATTTGCAAAACCCGAAGAAAGAAAGTTTTGGAAAAGTTACTTAAGAAGCGGTCGCTCAAATTGCGCGATTCTTCTTGCACAAAGTATCTTTCCTTGTCAGAAATCCCTATTCTTATTGAATTGAATAACTCCCTTAAAAACAGAAGTCATGGTAAGTTCAAATTCTGAAACAGAAACGCTACAAGAAGCCGGAACCAAGCCAAACGAATTTGATTATTCTGATTTTTTTTAGCTAGATTTTAGTCCTCTTTCTGAAATACCCGGAATAGACGAAATTTTGAAAAAACTCGAGCCGTTCTAAAACCAAATCAATTTCTATAAATTTTAAGCACAAAATAATTAACCTGAGTAAAATTAAATAAAAACTTAATTTAACTGACTAAATTGTTTAGGAAAATATTTCATTAATCTAAGAAAATAATCATACAAATTGAATTAAAATAATTAATAAGTCTCTGTGAAATTGCTTGTAAAGAAAGATCTAAAGATCTTACTAGGTTCAGGTTAAGTAAATTCTCTTCTGTTTAAATTTTCCAAGCAAAGAATTTCCATAAAATACCCCTACAAGGTACCATATGTTTGCAGCAAGTTCTGTTATAAATTCCACTTTTCCAAAAATTGAACTTGTAACAAATTTAAACCACCCTAAAGGGAATCTTGATACTTGAAAATTTCCGAAAGGACCACTTGAAGAATTAACAGCCGAATACGATTTATCAAAGCCAGTTTATACATTATACTATACGACAGGTCCGCCCCATGAAAGAACGTTTTACGTAAAGTGCGTAGTTGAGGATTCTGAGATAATTATTTCGAGGAAATAAGTGACGGTAAGACGAAATTAAAATCAGCCGAGCATTGTGCAGCTAGGAAAATACTTAAGGCTTTAGAAAAGGTTTATTATTTTAGCGAAGAGAAAACAAAAAGTTCAACTGAAACCTTTATAGTCCATGTTCAAACTCAAGAACCTGTTAAACCTAGAGTAAGACTTTACAAGTGGGAGAATTGTTGCGAACATTGTTATCTTCGTGGTCATACAATTTTTAAGTGTCACAAATATCGCCCTAATAGTCAGAAAAAAGAAAATAAGACTCGAAAGAATTAAACCCAATATTTATTGACGACTATCGTTAATCGACTTTAAAATATCTAATTAAACTATTTTTGCTATTTCTATTTCCGATATAATATTTAAATTTAAAATTTTTGTATTTACTAGCAACCAAACCTTTATGAGTTACGAGTTGAATTTAGAACAATTGTATTGTTTTAAACCTATAAGATTTTATAAATCCAAAGTTTGGACTCTGGAAATAAGCTCACACAATATCCATTTAGGAATTCTTTTATAAATTAGCGTTTTATAAGAATCCAAACAACAGTAACTTGAGCAAATAACAACTTTTTAACAATTCTTGATATTCAAAAATTTTCAAAATATTTTTATTCCTAAAATATATTTAATCGTTTTTAGCAATTTTTAGTCAATAATATTTGACACACCGTGTCTCAACTTAGCACTCAATTATTACGAATAAAAATTAAATATTCAAGTAGCTCTACTTTAAGAGAAAGAAGAATGATGAAAGAAGATGAAAGGGCGAGAAGAAATAAGACATCTGAAATCTCCCAAACCAACGCAAGTGGAAGCACAAATCGTCCTCTCAGCCAAAATCACGATGACGACCCTAAACAAACCATGGGAATCGGAATTGACCATAATATCACAACAAAGATGGTCACCAATATGGCGGAGTGTATCGCTTTACAACAGGGCATACTGCACGTCCAATATTTTGACGGTAAGAACATGCGCGTCCACGATTTCATCCAAGATATTTACAACGGAGCAGCATATGTCCCCAGTGGATGCCAGAAAAAATATGTGAAAGCATTTTTAGGACGACTAAAGGGAGCTACCCGTGACAGCATTCGGGAAATAGAGATAAACACCCTAAAGGAATTAATCTCTTATCTAAAAAAACGGTTCTTGCCTAAGAAGTCTTACCCTTGGTATTTACAGGAAATAGCCTTGATCAGAATGAGAAAAGGCGAAGGGGTAAACGAATTTTACGACAGGTTATTACTTCTTTACTCAGGTGCTGAAGCCAGATAAGATGTCTACCAGTGTGGATGTTCGAGATCCCCAGATCCCCTTACCCTTATTATCCGCAATTCCCACCCCCACCAACTAAAATGAATCCTTTATACTATACTAAGAATGTCGGTAATATCATCCCACCACGTACTTCATCTCCTGTACCTTTTAAATCAAACGAAGGTTTAAATTTCAACAGCGCTCGACGCAACGACACAGCGACGAGCGACACAGCACCGGAGCGTCGAGTAAGTGTGAAATTCCTAGAATCTCCCGAAACATATATCAAGCAACAGGGCAAAGCCGAGAATCCCCAGTAATAGAAATATCAGCTCCCGAACTAAGATATGGCCGTGCTCGTTTTCTAATCGACACAGGAGCACATGTTAATTTAATAAACTTGAATAAATTAGACATCGAATTACTTGTGGATCCGCAAGAGATTTCAGAACTTTCCGGAATAAGCAGAGTACGCACCAATACTTTAGGAACAACAACTTTGTTAATCCGAAAAATTCCAGTAAAATTCCATGTAGTCCATTCTGATTTTCCAATTTCAAGCCATTGAATATTAGGAAGAGATTACCTTAGACAAGAAAAAAATTTTGGCACAACACCATAGTAACTTTCGGATCCAATCAAGCCCATTCCTTTTATTGATAAGGAATCAATAAATTTCGAATGACATGAACCCCAAAAACCAAAAATATTTAGAATTTACGCACGCATGCGAGAAATCATCCCTATAGACATTTTAAATCCAGAAATAGATGAAGGATACCTTCCCTTAATTGAAACAACCCCTGGTCTCTATATAGGCGAAACCGCCGTCACTAAACGAAATGGAGTTGCATTTATTTTAGCAATAAACACTACCGAAGACGATATAGATATAGAAGTAATCCTACAAGAAATAATACCTTTCGAATATTATAACATCCCCGGAGATGAATATCTTGAATGTTTTGAGTCCGCTGAAATAATTCCACCAACGGACCGAACAAAGGCTGTCATGGATAACCTCCGTCTAGAACATCTAAATTCAGAGGAAATCGAACACGTAAGAAAACTTGTCTTAGAATTTAAAGTCTTTTTTTATTTACCCGGTGATAAACTCTCATCGACTCCACTCCACTGGTTAAGCATAAAATTCCTACAACAGATGAAATACCCATAAATACTAGAAAATATCGATTCCCACCTGCTCAAAGAGAAAAAATAGAAAGACAACTAGCTAGGATGCTTACAGACGAGATTATAGCACCCTCGAACTCTTCATATAACTCGCCGTTGTGGATCGTACCAAAGAAGCCTGACGCGCAAGGAAATAAGAAGTGGCGTCTGGTAATAGACTTCTACGCCCTTAATGAGAAAACAATAGGAGAGGCATACCCCCTAGTTAATATCACAGATATCCTAGACCATGTAGGCCAGGCTAGATATTTTTCAACTTTCGATCTAGCATGGGGATTTCACCAGATAGAAACCGACCCAAAAATCGACCAAAAACCGCATTTTCTACCCTTAACGGACATTACGAATATATTAAGATGCCCTTCGGTCTAAAGAACGCCCTTGCGACCTTCCAAAGGCTTATGGATCAAGTATTACGGGGTTTACAAGGAATAGAACTGTTTGTTTATTTAGTAGATATTGTAGTTTTTGCTAAATATTTGGACGAGCATAAGAAAAAAATTAAAAGATTGTTTTCTAAATTAAAAGCAGCTAATTTAAAGTTACAACCGAAGAAATGTGAGTTTTTTAGACGAGAAGTAATTTATTTAGGTCACATAATTAGCGAAAGCGGACTAAAGCCAGATCCTAAAAAAATTAAAGCCGTAAAAAGATTACCGAGGCCGACTAACGCCCGTAATATCAGACAATTTTTAGGACTTGCCGGATATTACCGTCGCTTCATTAAAGACTTTTCTAAACGCGCTAAACCTCTTTCCGACTTATTAAAAAAGGAGCAAAAGTTCATTTGGACATCGGAACATGAGAAGGATTTCAAAGACTTGAGAAACGCTCCATGCGAAGAACCTATCCTTCAATATCCATTTCACGAAACCTTTTACGTTAACCACGGATGCTTCCGATTATGCAATAGGTGCCGTGTTAAGTCAGGAGAAAGATGGTTTTGATCACCCTGTAGCATATCTGTCTCGACTCTTAACCGATCCGGAGAAAAATTATTTTACCACGGAAAAGGAATGTCTAGCTGTACTCTACGCGGTTAGATATTATCGCCCCTATTTATACGGCCACAATTTGAAATGGTAAGTGATCACGAACCTTTGAGATGGATAGACAACATCAAGGACCTAGGAAAAAGACGTGTCCATTGGCGTTTAAAACTACGTGAATACCAATATACTTTTAAATACAAACCAGGTAAACTTAATTGTAACGCCGATACCCTGTCAAGAAACCCAATCAAAAATTCCGATGATCAAGTAGCAACAATATTAATGTTTAACAGACAATATAATATTTCGAGACTACTTTCGACCCCTGCATCTTTATTCGGTGGAACAGCAAGAAAATATTTGTAAACAAATCACCAAGTTAAAGAAAATAGGAGCTATCAATTCTTCTCAATCACCATATAATAATAGAATTAAAATAGCCTGGAGGTGGTTAGGTTTAGGTGAACCTACGGAATGGAAACTAAGTGCCCATTTTGATACCCTTAACAAAAAAATAAATTCACCCACAGCAGGTTATGAAACTTTAGACGAAATCCGAAATTTAATTGACCGAAGTACTTATTGTTCAATTTTGAACCTCCAAGAGTCATATTCACGTATAAAAATTGACGAAAATGACACATACAAAACAGGTTTTACAAGTCCCGTGGGTAAATTTGAATTTAACTTCCTAGCTCAAACTGCAAAGGGATCAGAGGTTACATTTTTAAAACTATTAAAGGAACTATTTCCCAGGGGAGAGGAAAAGGGAATAATTTTCTTCTCTTTAGGAATTATTATAGGAACAACTAGTTTTGAGGATCATAAAAATCTAATACTCTAAGTCCTTAACACATTTGCATAAAAAACTATTGGAATCTCAGCAATACGCTGTAAATTTCTCCGATCTAAGCAAAATGCTCATGATTTCGTAAATCAATGGATGATGGCGGAACTAAGAAAAATATCATCACCAATTTATTCGAGCAAACTAATATTATATCTCCAAGTTCTAAAAAATAAGCTTAGAACTGCTTTAGGAGAATATAATTCCAACAATATTCCATTAATTGCCAAATCCTCTAGAACTTTTCAGCAATTTGAAAAAACCTATGAGTATCACGAAAAATTATGTTTAGCCATAATCCATGGACTTAGAAGATATGACCATCAAATTGAGAATAATCAAATCCTTTTTACCCACGGACACAAAGCATTAGAAAATTTACAAATGTTTCCAAATGGACTCCGACACCTTCGTTGGCTAATGGATTTAAATGAAATAGATTGGATTACAGTACCATATAATTAGGTTAAAATTCCCTTTTTAACTAAAAAATAGGAGAATTTACATAGTAAATCTTTAAAATAAATTATTTATCCTAAATAATAAAACCATTAAAATACAACCATAATGAATTTCAAACATCTAATTTTTCAGACCTCAATGAGTGAAAAATATGTGGAAAAAGTTCTCAGTGAAATTGAATACAGAGAATACGTAAGAGTTTTGGAAGGTTTAGAAACTGAAAGAATGAGTACATTGGAAGCAACATTTTATCAAAATTAGATAAATTTTATCTCAAGCTATTCACAGAGGCGAATTTCGAATCACTCGAGTTGGTCCAACACCACATAAAAACAGAAAACCCACTTGTGCTTCAAGATCCTTGCAGGACTGCTCTAGGTTATTTAAGAGTACAAAAGCAACAAGTAAATGAACAAATTATCAATTTAATGCTAGGCGGGATAATCAAACCATCAATATCGCCACATAATAATCAAACAAAAACATCATTAAAGTGGTCTCCTTCCACTCAAACTTTAGTATGGAAGCTATCCGTAATTTTCACAACCCTAAACCACCAGATAGTCGCACCATCAACTCAATTCAAAACTATCACGAAAATACAAAATCAAATTAATGATGTCTCACATTTATCCATTATGGACCTGACGGATCTTTACGCTCGAATAAAAATCAACCCTAATGATACCCTGAAAACAGCCTTCCTTAGTCCTATAGGAAAATTCGAATTCGAACATTTAGCTCCCACAATAAAAGGATCAAAAACAACATTTTTAATTTTACTAAAAGAATTATTCCCAAAAGGTGAACAGCAAGACATGTTATTCTATCCCAAGGGAATCATAATTGCCAGCAAAACACTAAAGGATCATGTGAAAACAATATTGGAAATTTGTCATAGTTTTTATGTTAACAACATCACCATAATAGTAACCAGATGTAAACTTTTCCTAGATAAATTGGGTACCCATGATTTCCGAACCACCGAAATGAATTATCCACCCGTACCAAACACGGATCCAATTTACTCAGGACAATTGATTTTATATTTCCAAGTTCTAAAAGATCTAATCCGAACAACCTTGGCAGAATGTTGTTGCCGTAATGTAAAATTTGTTGCCAAATCATCAAGATTATTCCAAGAAACCGAAAAAGACTATGAGAATTATGAAAAAACATGCTTGGCCATAATTAATGGGATCAAAAGATTTAACCAAAACATAGGAAATAACTTAGTCCTCTTTCCTAATGGACAAAAAGCCTTGGAATGGATAACAATCACAAGATTAATAGATCCAAAATTGGATCGATGGTTCATGGATTTAAATAACATCAATTGGTACGTAGTACCATATAATTAAAAGGTCTTTACATTTTTCTTTTCCTCATAACAATTATACATATAAAATTATCTTTTTAGACCTCGGACTTCAGTACATTTTAGTTGTGTAGAAACTTTATCCCAATCAGGTATCACCGAAATAAGACCTCACATATTACAAAGAAAGATAACTCAAGCCGAAAACATTTTTCAAGAAGCCACAAACTTATTGAAGGATGTAGAAAAGGTCCCTCTAGAAGATAACAAATTACCCTCTACAATGAGAAAACGTAGGGCACCCTTCGAATTCGATGGATCGGCTCTAAGACCAATTTTTGGAATCCTAACTTTTGAGGACGGAGAAACTTATAACGAAGCAATAGACGACCTGTATAAACTCAATGAAAACTTAACACATCTAGTCGGAAAACAGACACATATAATACAAGCAGACTTACAAAAATTACACGAAGAAGCATACAACCAATCTCAACTTTTAGAGTATCTCAAAACTACTTTAAATAACACTATTGATTCGACAAATAATATCTCCGAAATGCAACACATAATCCAATATCTTAGTACTTTGGGAGATTGGTCAAATAGATTCGAAGAAAAATTGGAACACTTCATTAAGTCTTGTCAACAAGTAATTGAAATAATATTGTCAGCCAGAGAGAGAAAACTATACACATCATTATTGTCCACAGATCAATTACATGACATAAAATTTCAGCTACAATCGGCCAGCAGAGATGATGACTTCCCAGTTCAAGGATCAACCATATTACCGGAAGAATTATCGGCCTTGGCAAAAGCACAAATCGGGTATCATTCAAAAAAATTATTGATCACCGCTGATATTCCTCTGTTAGAAAGAACTGTCTCTATCCTTTACAAAATGCATCCATTTCCGATTCATCAAAACTTAATCCACAAAGATTACTTAACTTATATTATTCCTCGAACACCCTATCCAGCAGTTGCAGATAACCGACGATCCTATGTCTATATAGATCAGCCAATTCTCGATAAATGTTCCAGAACAATCAATTACGACATTTGTAGCATCGATCAACCTATTTATGAAATGAATACAATTCCAAGTTGCGAAAGTCAACTTTTATTAAACCCAAGTACAGAAACATTTAAATTATGCGACATTCGAGTGAAAACAAATGCTGGAAGCCATTGGAACGCAGTCAAGACCATAGGAGGTTGGCTATATTCAACTACAAACGCTCCTGAAATATTAACAAATAACTGCCCAGGAAATCGAGAGGAACAAACGGAAATATCGGGATCAGGAATACGTCTCGGCAATGGATGTGTAGCCAGCAGCACCTATGTTACCTTAATCGGAATATCAATAAAAAATTCAGAAGTTTTAGTTAGTTAAGAATATCTTTACGAGCCAGATTTAACATTAAATATATCTACAATCCTTCCAACCCTCACCAAAATTAAAGAATTACCTTATTTAAGCGAAATAATCCCAAAGAAAATTCAACACGAATCTGCAAAATGGAATACTATATATGAAGGTACTTCATTGGCAGAAATCGAGAAACAACTAAATATCTTTACGAGCCAGATTTAACATTAAATATATCTACAATCCTTCCAACCCTCACCAAAATTAAAGAATTACCT
>JBAGKK010014473.1:0-11829 GCA_037177015.1 Euceroptres primus
TGAGATTCTGACAATTGTATTTCACTATATTAAAGTTAAAAAATACGCCAGAAAAGGCGAGACGGCTACGGGTTAATATTCTACAAAATATGCCCAACTGTTACAGAGTTTTCTAGAATCCTCGAGAATATTCTAAACTCCAGAATTTCCAGAAATCTGCAGAATATTCTGAACTCCAGAATTTTCAGAATATTCTAAACTCCAGAATTTTCAGAATATTCTGAACTCCAGAATTTTTAGAATTTTGCAGAATCGTTTAGAACTTTTTAAAATCTACAAAAGACTTTCATAATCTGCAAGAATCTTCTCGTCTGTTTTCAAAATGTTCATTTTGAAAGTTTAAAAAAAAATCTGAAAGAGGCTAGAAGATTTTAGAAGTTTATTATGGCAGAATTTATTCTATTCTATTTTATTCCAAAAGATATTTTAGAAAATATCTTTTAGAATAAAAGATACTTTAGAACCTTTTTGAAAATTATAATAGATTTTGAGATGTTTTTGCAGATTTTAGAAGGCTCTGAAAAAGTCTGAATATCTCTGTAAGAGTTTAAAAGACCTTTGCAGAGATGGTCCTAGAAAATGCTGGAGGATTTCATAAGGTTTTGAAAGAATCAGGAAGCCAGATTTAAAATCAGTTTTAGAATCAGGAAGTCAGTTTTAAAATCTGAAAGATTTTAAAACATTCGAAAAGATCTAGAAGATTCTAGAGGATTTTAGAAGATTTAACGAATGTACAAGTATATGGAAAATTAAAAATATTCTATAAGATTCTAAAAGTCTAGAGCTCTAGAAATTCGTTGAGTATTCTATTAGATTGAAATCTAAAATTTTTCGGGATTTTTTCATTTGTGTCATTAACTTTTAGAGTAGGCAAATTTTTTATTTGGAAATATTTGAGTCGGAATTTCCCTTTTTCGTTAACTTCAACATATCGTTGAAATTATTTTTAGAGAATATAACAGAATCTCTGATAATATAATATTTTTGTGATTTAATCGCTGGTTTAGCTGCAGTCATGAAAAAATTAAGAGCTACATTTTTTCCTCTTTCTTGTTAAACGACAAGGGAGTTTAACATCTAAAGATGGAATTCAAGTTTATCTATTAATAAAATTTGAGATTTTTCATAAAAATGTTGCAAATTAATATTTATTGGCTTCCTTAGTATTTTTAGAAAAACAAAATTTCCCCATTTTTCTTTTAAAAAATTCCCTTTATCGAAAAAATCCCCTACTTTTCCTCAAATTGAACTAGGGAACCGCTGTGATCTCTGAAATCAAGACGCACTTTGTACAAATCAAGAAAAGTAGTTTTAGAGAAAAGGAAGCACAAATCAATGTTTAGCACAACTAAAACTTCTAGCCAGCACACGTTTGAAACTAGTTATAATCCACAGCTGAATTGTGTGAGAATTTAGGCAATTTTGCTCGTTGCACAAAATTTTGTTTCTTGAAGTAGAATTATTTTCAATGCACGGTTTTCTTGATGATCCAAGAAAAACTTGGCGATTCTTTGATGATTTATTGAAGGCGTGGTGTGAGAGGAACTTTTGGAAATGGCGGATGACAATTTTTGCAGACACTTGGAGTTCGGTCTAGTCGATACCACAGGAATGAGTGAGCAGCAACGTCGTGAGATTTCATACACAGTCGTACAATCTCAAGCCATGCAACAAAATGCCGTCCAGTCTAGCAATTGTCGATTGGATAATGTCGATACATCGGCGCCTAGGTACGATGATCTCAAGACGGCCTTCAACCTCCACAGTCATCCTCCACCTCTGGAGGATGAGACGGAATCCGTAGTCATTGTTTGAACAGTCTTTTGCATGTGTCTTTTTTATTTATTTCGAGCATGTACGTTAGTTACTTTAAGCATGCCCTTATTATTTATTCGAAGCATGAACATGGTCCTTAAAATAAATCAATGTTATTAACTGCTTGTCGCACTTGTTTATTTATTTCCTGGCTGGTATTCAAGCACCCCACGTTTACGCTTTTGCTACTCCACGGTCAACTTTTTTTTCTACGTTCGAGCGATCCGGATATCAAGCACGCACAACTTTATCAATGTTTCTTGTGGAATTTAATGTTTAAATCGGATTTGAAAATAATTACGTGCCAATGACAGTTTTTTGGTGTTGATTAATTTGTTTGTAGATTTTTAAATCGGACTTACTTTATTTTTTTCGTTCCAGGCAGAGCTGGACAGTTACTGTTTTATTTTTGGGTGTCTACTAACCGGGAATAAATCGGGATTCTTGTGCCGATTCGGGAAATGCTTTTCAATGCTTTATAAAAACTGAATTGAAGAAAAATAATAAAACGATCAATTTAAAATCGTAATGATATTTAATACATATTTTAGGAGAAACACATTTCCTTTACAAAAATTAAGTAATTTATATAAGTAGAGCTGCTTGTTTATAAAAAATAATTAGTATGTTGTATGTATTTAACTATTTTTTTATTTTAAAGAGTTCTGAATTATCATTTGGATAGGTTGCGAGTTATCATCAGAAGAGATTTTTCCACTAACCGTGAAAACAGAACACTAATGTATCACTCGATATTAACCCATCAAAATCAGAGAATTTTTAACGTCATTTCAGACAATATTGAATTTAATATTTGAATTAGAAATACATTTCAATTAGAAATCTATTTCTAACTCAAATTTGTTTATATTTTTTCGAGACATGTGAAGATGTATTTTTGCCTTATTATTTATAAAGTTATTTAGAAAGTCGGAAAAACTTTTCAATTCTGACAAATACACTTTCGGTTTTTTAAATTATGAATTTAAAACTCATGACTATGTTAGATTAATCAGTGCCTTTAAATCTCTGAAAGTTAATAGAGTATTCCAATAATTTTTTATATGCTTAAAAATATTTATTTCATTATTTTACATTTAAAATTTTTTACTTTTTGAAGTATTGATTATCAGTTTCAAAGTTTTGAATGCCTTTGATTACAAAATCTGACTTTGAAAACATTTGAATGATTTGAAGACATCGAAGGTGGAAATCTAAATTTGAATTAATTAAAATTTTTTAAAAATTGAATTAAGAAAGTATTCAAATTTAAGAGAACTTGAATTTTAAAAAAAGAGAATTTGAATTCAAAAATATTCAAACTTAAGGGAATTTAAAATAAAAAAACGATGCAAATTCCAAAGAATTTGAATTCGAAAATTTAATTTCAATTTGAAAGACAAGGATTCCAACATAAAGATTCAAAATTTTTTAATTCATAATAGAATTAAGGCAAAAGAACCGAATCCAGATTAAGGGTCCAAATGCGAATTACTATTAATTTTGTCACAAATAACTCAAATTGAAAGCTAAATTTTAGCGAATCGTTTAACTTAATACATACACGGAACATTTCACAAAAAATTAGTTTATTAGTATTTATTTTTATTATAAATTAGTATTTACATATTTACAACAAAAGCAATAATGATCAGCATTTGGACCTCTGATCCGGATTTGGTTCCTTTGCCTTATATTTTAAGAGACACAAATGAATTTTTGCATATTTAAGGACGCTCGAACGAATACTAAATATAGTATTTACAAAATTGGATAAAATTTGTAAAAAAAAAAACAGTTAAAATTTCAAAAAACACGATCTGAGGTTGAATTGCTAATCAAATTAAAAATCCTCCTCTGGGCGAATAATGGAACGTAAATAAATAAATTATCCAAGTAACGAAGAAACATTTTTTTCTTGACTTGAAAAATTAATTTTTAAGTCCAACTCTGACCTGTGGATGTAGCCTGAAGGTGTTTAAACCTATGTAATGTGAAACCGGGTATTGTAAAAAAGAGAAAGAAAATTAAAGCATCGGAATGTTAGATTGTCAAGGATTCACTTTCAGAACTATGGGATCCATTGGCAAAAGAGAGAGAAGAGTGGTTCATCATAATCGTGAGGGAAGTTATAACTTTTCAACCACCCAATCAAGACCGAATCGAGTCTTAGCAAAATATCCTGAAGCTAGGAACGAGTACAATACAAGAAAGGACTTTGATTGTACTCGTAATGGCAGAATGTTGATAGGCAATAACGTGGACAGTGGACTTGGTGAAAGCACTCCACAGGACTTTTCCAGCTGTTGTTCGAGTTCTGCTGACAGCACTAAACACATTCGTGTAGTACGTATTTTCTCTTTTGCTTGCTTTTTAACTACATCGACGTCAGAATCAATCTCAGAATTGTCATTACTGAAAAAACAGAAGAACTCAATTTACAATCATTTTAATAAATTAATTATGCAGTGACAAATCTGAGATTAAATGTCTTCAAAAAGGTCGTGACTCTCAGCTAGTAAAACTTGATAGGCAGCACTTAAAATTAACTTTTCTCTGGTGAACTTGCTTCTTTTAATTTACACACAGCTTTGGTTTCTGACTTTTTCGAACGCCTTGAAGTTTCTAGATTCGCTGAAAGTAATTATTCTAGATTAAAAAGGTATTCTAATTTAAAAAGCCTTAAGATTTGGAAGAAAGAAATTTTGATTTTGGACCTTTAAGTTCAAAAATAATTAAAATTGAACGCCATAATAAAATTCTTTCAATATCAAAAAAATAAAAATAAAAATTGGAACGCCTTTTAATGAAATCGAACTTCAGTTGCGCATTTTGAAACCTACTGAAGTAATTTAATATCAAAGATTTAATCCGAATAAAATTTCAGGTGAAATTTTAAGTGAAATCATTTTTCTGATACAGACGCAAAGGCAATTAGAAGCAGAGAGACGTTATAGACTTTCAAATCAGGAAACCTATCCCCCTGCCGACATCACTCTGGATGCAGTTCTTCAACCAATTATATCGTGAGTTTGTTAATTTTGTATAAAAGAATTTACAATAATTCTGAAATTGGTTTGCAAGAGATTATTAAATATGAATTGATGGGAAGAGAATCGAAAGAAATGAGCGGTATTGTACTTTTAATAATCGATATTAAAATATACAATATTATTATAAAATAAAAACAGTCTTTGCCTGTTGACAAGCTAGTTAATAATTAATTTTATGGATTAAATTGGAACCATGATTCTAGTGCCTGAATAATAGATTTGATAATTTACGTTGATTTTCAAATGTTACAGAACTCTCACTCGAAGACCAAGAAATCGTCCGAAGTAGAAGTAGAATTTGGAATGAAGATAGTTCATTGTAATTGCACATACTGTATAGAATTTAAGTGAAACTTTTTATACCTCAACAGAATAAATGTCTATAATCCCACCATTCGATGCATACAGAAAGTGAACCAGACTTTTTTTGTTTTAAATATGTTTTCCTAATTTATTTCCTAGTTATCCTTCGACGCCATGTGTCGCATGAGATTTCCTATAAACTTCTCCATTTTCTTCAGATCTTGAGCGATCTCGGTTTTGTATTGCAAAACCTGCAAAGAAAAGAAGGTCCGCTAAATAGATTTTGAAATTTCCTGACTTTTATTATGTTTGTAATCAAGTTTAAATTTAGGTATAATTTTTTAAAAATTTTTTAAAAAATAATTTTTCTTTAAATACGAAATAAATTTTCTTGTTTTACTGCCAACTTTTATGAAATTGGACAAAATACTATCTAAAACGTGTTAAAAATATTATTAATAGTATAAACTACTGAGTTTTGGCAATGTATCGATTTTAAAGTAACTGTAATCGAATAAATACATTAAAAATTAAAAATAATGCTGTGACGATTATTGTTCGTGTACCTTACTAGTAAATTATTTTTTCTTTAATTGAATTTCACAAGTAATAAATTTTTATACTTACTGTTCTATTATCTGTGAGTTTGAGACATAGTACGCCTTTATTGTGGTCATATTTCATTGTGTATCGGGCCTGCACAATAAATTAAAATCATATGAAAAATCAGGAAATTCTAAAATGTATACTTCATATCCTTAACTTTTATTAAATTTTGATAGTTTTTTTTTTTAATTTCCGGGATTTTTAGCAATTTTTTTTAAGAAGGCAAAAGTGCTAGCAACAGGTAAGTATATGTTACAATTAGTGAAGTACATAATACGTATTTTACTTATACGAATTTATTAGCTTGCTCCAGAAAGATATCCAAATTATAAATGAAAATTAAATTTAAAAATTTATGAAAAGGTAAAATTATTCCACAATTAATTTAAAATTAAAGAGCTTATACAATAAGAAATATGAAAATATCGATACTAATCTAATTTCTACGACCCTATAAAATAATTTAATTAATAATATAATTGTCCTAATAATTTGTTATTCTATTATTGGTATCCGCACTGTTGGATTTCTAATAAACGCAAATGAAATGAAGTTTTTGTTTAGAGAGCTTTTACCGTATTTTAGATTTATTAAATTTTCTAGTTTCATAGTGTGTAAATCATAAAAACAGCTATACAATTTCATTCCAAGTTGAAACAAAATTTCAATCAAATCAAGAAGATAAGCAGTGCTCTTTTCTTTATATTACAATAAATTTTAGAAAAATATTTGTAATTATAACCTAAAAATTGTGTAATTGTTGTTTGGCACTTTAACACAATTCATTATCCATTTGACACATTATTTCTGCATAATGATAAATTATGTTTCGCAATTCAATTTTAAATCTCATTTTAGAATAAGAATCAAATTAAAATAAATAATTTTCTGTACAAGAAAGTGTACCAAAAACCTAGAACCACGTGATTTTTTTCTGGGCAAGGTATGAAAGATTAAGAGAAGATTTTGCATTCAAAACAGTTGTTTGGTATGAAATCGAATTGAATTTTTATTGCATTTACCTAGGCACTTTTTAGAAATGCAAAGATTGTGGAAAAACATACTTTTAAAGGATCTTGCAGATATAACCTCTCTGCTCCCTTTTCAAACTCTTCCCACGAGTTGAGGTAAGTCATGGTTAAAATTGCTTTTACTTTCAACTAAAAAGTAACACCGCAGAATAATTAAACACTAATTTTCTACACAATATTCATTAAATTACACAAACTTTTTTTTATAAATATGTTAACAGACGACGTACAATTTTGTTGACATGTCCATGGAGGTAACTGGACGTAACTGACAGTAACTGACATGTTATTGTCACAGCGCTGCGACGAACGAACTAAGAACTAATTTTCGATATATCGAAAGTTTGTTCGCGGCACCGCCAAAATTTGAATTCATATTACAGAGATTAACAGCCTCCTATTCCTCTTTTTTTTTACCTATTTTCCTCCTGTTATTTTCACAACCCCCTAAGCTTCCTTTATTTCAGAACTTTCTTTTCTTTTCTCTCCCTTTCTTCCCTTTTTTAAGTTCCGATTAATTAATAAATTCTGTTTCAGAACTTTTTCCCTTCCCCCCCCCCTTTTTCCCCTTTTTTATTCCAAGTTCTGATTAGTTTTTCAAGAATAATGAAAAATAGAAAATGACATTCAAGAATTATTTCACTATGTTTTTAGAAATTTTCTATAATTTTCAATTTTTTTAAATCTTCTCGACTCTTCCATAACTGACTAAAATTTAGGTTTTTCACGAAACAAAAGACTTCCAAAATCTCATAAAATTCTTCAAAATCTTAAAAATTTATCCAAAATCTGTTAAAATTCTTCAAAAAATTCTATACTGCCCTCAGTCTTTCAGAATCCTCTAGAATCTTTCAAAATCCTTCAAAATATTCTGAAATCTGCCACAATTTTCAAAACTTTTTCCAAATCTGTTAGAATTCTCTAGATTTTCAAAGTGATTCAAAATCTTTCAGACTCTCAGATTCTTCTCAATCTTCAACACTGTTTCCAAAATCTAATTAACTTTTCCAAAACATTCTAGACTGTTCCAGAATCTTCTAAAATCTTCTGAACTCTTCCAAAACTTTCTAGACTCTTTTGGACTCTTCTGGATATTTCCCGAACTCTCCAGAATGTTCTAGCTGGTTTTAGAATTCTCCAAAATCTATAAAAAATTCCAGAAATTTTTTTAAAATCTAGACTCTCAATTCTAGACTGTTTTCAGAATCTTCCTAAAATTCTGTAAATTAAAATCTTCTAGATTTTTCTAGAAAATTTTAAAATCTTCGAAAATCTATAAAAGACTTCTAAAATCTCCAGAATATTCTAGATTTTTTAAGAATATTTTAGAACCTTCTAGAACCTAAAAAAGCCCCCAAAATCTCTTAAAATCCTCTAGAATCTTCCAAACTTATCTGCAATAATTGTTAATAATTTTTTAATACTTATTAATTTCCATATTTTTCTAGAACCTTTTTGTATCTTCAAAAATCAACAATGAACTCCCAAAATATCCTAAAATCGTCAAAAATCTTCAAAACTTATTTGAAATCTATAAAATCCTCGAAAATATTTGAGACTATTCTAGAAACTCCTGGAAATGTTCCAGAATCTTCTAAGGTCTCGCAGAGTCTTCTTAATCTTTAAAAATTTGTTCCAAAATCTATCTAAATTTTCCAAAATATTTTAGACTTTGCAAAATCTTCTAAAAACTTCTGAAATCTTCCAGAATCCTCTAGAATCTTTTAGAATCCTCCTAAATCTACAAAAGACTCAAAATTTCCTCAAATTCTCCGAAATTTATGTACTTAATCATTAGATCAGTGTCTTTGTAAATAAACCAATATTTTACAATAAATTATAATTTAAAAAGAAATCAAAAAAATTTTCGTTCATTTGAATGTTCAGAACTTCAAGCACATCGGAATCTTCCAAACTAATCTGAAAATTTTAAATTCTATAATTATCTATATTCTTCTGGATTTTTCCATAATCTTTTAGAATCGTTAGGTTTCTCCTATAATAAATTTATTGTTTTTTTCTGGGATATTTTCATCCCAAAATTATAAACTCAATCCTCAAGAATAATTTGAATAAATTAGAATCCTCAAGAATATTTTGAACTCCAGAATTTCCTGAATTCTGCAGAATCATTTAGAACCCTCTAAAATCTACAAAATACTCCCATAATCTGAAAGAAGCTTGCAGTCAGTTTTCAGAATCTTCCTAAAATTCTGTAAACTTTTTGAAAGTCTTAAAAAAAATCTGTAAGAGTCTAGAAGATTTCAGAAGTTTATTACAGCATTCAAGTGATTTTGGAAAATTCTAAAAAATTTTGAAAAGAGGCTTGAGAAGTCAATAATGAAAAACTTCTTCCTTTTTTGAATCCGGCTGTTTCAGTAAACAATTATTAACTATATCAACTTTCGAAAAATTTTAAAATTTAAACAGATGTCTGTTAGATGACTTTCTCCATATATATTTCAGGAAATTTCGAGTTAAGAATTAGTTTTCGAAATTTCTCACATTTTATGAAGAAAGATTAATGGAAAAATGTTTATATCTTTTAGCAACTTAATTGTTTAATGTTTTACATTAAACTGGTCACATTGTGGGGGGTTGCACTTATTGAGAATATATTTATTAGGGTGATGCCTCTAAAAATGCTTCCTTTTAGTAAGAGAAAACGACCTGTAAATTCTTTCAGAATTGTGAAATAATAATTAGAGGTAGCTCAAGGTCAATTTAGGTGGAAATTCTTATTTGTAATTAAATCAACGCTACTTGTTACTTCTTTTTCACTGACACGCATGGATTGTGTTTTTTACACTAAAATATTAAACTCAGATTGTTTTCAGACTTTAAGAATTATTTTTAAAGGTCGCTCAAGGTCGCTCTCATTTTCTTTAGAAAATTTTGATTTTTCCGCGTTTTATTTATTTTTCAAAAATTAAAGTATACCCTACGATTTTATTGTTTGTCGAAAAAATGTGTTCAAAAGTAAAGAAATAGAAAAAAAGAGGTAAAATCATCATTTTCTAAAATTATCATTTTTTAAATTATTCTCAAAGTCTGAAAAGAATCTGAGTTTACAATAAATAAAATTAAAAAATAAAGTGTTTAGTGTGTCGAATTCTCTACTGCGAATCTTGATTGTATAAAAAGGAAGAAATTCTATACATATGTCGAATTATATTTATGTACTATATTGTAAATTATACATATAATTTATAATGTGTTGCGTATTTAATACCTACTTCGAAATAAGCACTTTCTTCAATAAAAATTTTAATTTAAAAAAAATGAAAGCTCACCAAACAACATCTAAGGTGCAAAAAACTCCGCCAAGCAAAAAGTGATCAGTACAAACTAATATTTAAGAATATAATCTTGTTTAAATTGGTTATTATTATTTATGTAAATGTAAAATTAATAACCTAAAAAAAAAGAAAGAAAAAATTTATAAAATCTTTGACTAGATATTATCTCTTGCCAAGTTTTTATTTTTTTTTTCCTTTTCTTAGTTTATTAATTTTTCATTTATTTAAATAATAATAACCAATTTAAAAAATGTTATATTCTTTAATATTAGTTGATAATGATTAATTTTTAATTGGAGGAGTTTTTTGCGTTTTAGAAGTTTTTATGAGATTATTCCTCAAAATTATTCCTCAATATTTATCCCTCACGTCGGAATATATATTCTAACGTTCTAACTCATTTTGATGGGACTTTTTATTTAAACTTCTATCCATGATTATTTTTCTTGCAGACAGAGTTATTACCATGAAGGTTCAACTGACACTGCACTGTTTTTCAAGAGAAAGAATTGATTTTCTCCAACAAAAGCATAGAGGAAAAAAGCATTAATTCACACTGATAAATGCCCTTTCATATTTCAACAGGGGGTAATTAGTTTCCTATTAGGAAAATATACAGGCGACATTTCTTATGAAAGCTAAATAACAATTACTCTTGCATACTGAATCACTTCTTTAAAACTTTGAATCGATTTCATTACAACACGATTCACTAACAATTATCTTATGGTAAAACGCGCATAGCAGAGGCATAGCAATTACTATTATCAAAAGATTGAGTATATTCTAGTGACTCAGTGCTTAGGGGGCTACTCTGGTACCAATGAACATTTTTTTAAATTTTTCATTACAAATAATTTTTGAATGTCAATATTTTTACACCTAAAAGTAGAGATATTAAACTAATGAAAAAAATTTTTTATTGCTTTTTGATGATTTCTTTCATTGAAATGGCCGACTGAAGTTTGCCCTCTTTTTCTGTGATTGGCTTGATGACTTGACATTAGATCATCCAAAAGCAAAAATTTATACGGATCATTAAAAAGTAAAATATTCGCTATCGTATGAACCACGATCAAACACCCCTGACCCAAAAAAACAAAATGGCGGACTTTTGAATTTTTTGAACATTGTTTTGTAACTATTAGTGAAATAATAAAAAATTATTTCAGGTTAGACTGGTTAATTAATTAGAAAATCCAATTAGTGGCTAATACCAGTTTAGGCGTTTATTGTAGATGGAATCTGATGTTGTTACAGATGAAACGCGTTTCGACACAGATCTGTGCCCTTATCAATCATTTCTATTTTTACAGAAGTTCGTTGAAGCTGATTAGTAAATTGAAAATAGTTGCATACGTAACAAGTTGATGTAATTTTTTAAAAAAAGAAGAATTCATAATCAATGTAAAATATATCATAATTTAGTATAAAAATCATAACCTCTCATATAAGAATTTTATTTTACTTGTATTGTTAAAAAGAAAAGAAACTTGTAGTAAAAGGTCACACAGGATTAAATCACTATTGTAAAAAAGAGAGATTAATTATAATCACAGGAAATAAATCCTGGATTATAATGACACAGTATAATAGTTACATTATTTTATTTTTTTAAATTTTTTTGAGAGTTGGTTAAAGACAAACATGTGACATTTATAGGTTAAACGTTGTAATAAAAATTTTTGAGGTTAACTTGAGCAGCCATGTTTATAAATTTTA
>JBAGKK010014484.1:0-11829 GCA_037177015.1 Euceroptres primus
ATAAACACCTTGATGCGCTCGACCAGGCATCACAAGGCCTGTTCCGCTCTATCTTCTCCCTCTCCGCCCCATCCTTCGCCATAAGTTGGCCATGCTTACTTTGATAGCTGATGTTCAAAACAACAACACGAGTTGTACCAACTTGGAAATTAAAAACCTGGGACCATTTTCCCAAATTAAAATGAAAGGAAATTTTCACCTTTTTCCAATCATGAAGGCTAGAGTAATCCGAGTTTATGGATTCTACTCAAGTACGCTAGTTTAAATTCTAAATTTATTTTAGAATAATAAAAGACATCTAGGAATTAATAATTAATAATTCTATAATTTTTTAACGCAGCTTCGATTCCACGGAAGTGAGAATTGAGTTACCTCCTACTCCTATCACCTATGTCCAATCAAAATTTCCTTAACTCAGCAAAAACCCCTACTGATGCACCTTGCGATGTGTCGCGAAGGCCCATCAAGTTGAATCAAAAGTCGCAGTTTAACGATTTGTCTTGAGAAATACAGAATTCCAAAATAGTAGATTCCTCTGTTCGTCTGTGGGTCCGGAACTTTATTCTAAAGAGTTAGATTTTGCAAATCAGGCTAGTCAATTTCTGTAAGTGCGTTGAAACACGCCATGGGATTGTTAAAGTGATCTATCTGGGAGTTTTGTGCCTAAAAACATTTGTTTCTTTTCTCGCTTTACACCCTTGCTTCAAAATTATTAACGTCAAATCAAAAGTAAATTGGCTACAGGACAACACACTGGCAAGGAGAGGGTCAGCGATCCCGCAAATATAAACGTGTTCCGTCAGAACAGAGAAAGGACAGGGAAAGAAATAATAAAAGTATTACGAAATTACTCAGGGGTTTGAGCTTGAGCCTAAGTTGATTAATCTATCGTCAGAGAGATTCCTGCTTCGTAATAAGGATCAATCGTTATCTTTGAATATAGTGAAAAATTAAAATGTAAACAGATTCCAATCGTTGAGCTGCTCGGCACGATAATTAAAATGTTAGAATCCCGCAACTTCGGCCTCTAATCGGCACGAGATTACGGATTCGAAATAATTTTAACCGTTTCATTTGAGTTTGTAAAATAAAAATTGAAACAGATTCCAATCTTTGAGCCGTCCGATACGATAGTTGGAATTCCGATATCCAGCAACTTTGAGCCGCTTGGCACGATATTACGGATTTACAGAAATTTTTATTTTTAGTAATCGAGATTCTAAAACTGAAGATATATTTAATGATTAAATTGAATTCCGAAACAAAAACTTAAAACGGATCTTATTCCTTGAGCCGTTCGGCACATGAATTAAATCCTAGAATTCGGCAACTTTGAGCCACTCGGTACGATATTGCACATTCGGAAATAAAAATTTTCCCTCGTTTTTCAATTTTTGTCAAGTTAGAAAAGGGAGGAATCAATTGTTGAGCCCTTCAGCATGAGATTGATTCTAGAATCTTTAACAACTAAAAAAAAACTAAAAATAGATACCGTGATTTGCAATTAAAAATTTCGCGCAGCAGTTCTGAAGAAAAACAATCAAAATCTCTTGAAGATTTATTGTCAAAGCTTGATTCTCTTTTAAATCAAGCCAAAGAACTCATCAGTTCTTACACGTCAATGAACTCTACGGAATTAGCGCATACCGAAGAAATCATAATTGTAACTGCAAGTCTAGAAGTAGAATCTGAAATACAGGTAGTATTATAAAGACTTAATTTTGATTGCTTACGACCTTGCCTACACTAAGGAATGTCTCGCGTCAGCGGAAAATCTCGCCCTGGAGTAGAAACTCACTGCAAAAAGTAAACAGAAGATCTTTTAATATTGTTGAGGTTTTGGAAATTACGAGTCGGCAAGTTCACAGAGATTGGGAGAAACAAAATTTTCCAAATTTCCTTAATCATCAATTCCTAATTCTTAAAAACTATTTAGCTAAAGGAAATTAAAGCACGAGAATTTTAAATTAGTAATATTTAATATAAAGTTCATGTGGTTCTTTCTGGCTGATTTATGTACCAGTATTTATACCGGGAAAGTCTACTGGCTTGTCCGAGTGTTTAATTTCTTCCTGATAGAAGGAAAACGAATTTTAAATAGTGTAAACTATTTCAAAATTTAAGCAATTCTCTCTAGCCGACTTAGTGCCTATCCCAGCATAGGAAAATCCTACTAGCGTGTTTGAACTTTAACCACCCTTGTTAAGAGAAGTTAAAAATCAACGATCTTCATTGAGCTCGCTCAATTCAAAGTTAAGTGTGTCCTTCTCGCCGATTTGAGTACTAATGTCGGCATAAGGGAAATTTTACATGACTCAGTTGAATTCTTTAGTCCCAAATGCCTAAAGAAAATTCCTCTTCCCAACAACCGTTTTAAGCGTTTTAATAAAAGTAGAAAACGCTCAGGTATAAATTAGGAAGCTTCAAAAGTCAACCCGGAAATTTTTACTACTTCCACTCTTTATGAGATTAGTCAATCCAAAAAAAGAAAACATCTCCGGTATGCACAGTTGTCCCCACCGGGTCCCCACGTAAAGTTCCAGCGCCAGTCCAAAATATTGTAGAGCTAAATTTAACAGTTGAACAAGCCTTACAACCAAGAAGAATAGCTGTTGAAGAAGAAATTAGGGCTAGAAATAATCGGGAAGAAGTGGACGAAGGACATTCCTCAGGTGAAGAAGCTATCCTTTGGGGTTTTGATAGCGATATCGAAGTGATAGATTAAAAATAAAAAATTTCTAATATATTATAGAATCGAAATCAGTATTAGCAACGAAAAGAAATTCTCTTGCTACTTGTAGCAGAAATATTTCGTGGTGGCGAATATCCATGCCTCCTCGAACAAGCGATTCATTTCTTCTATCAACTTCCAATGCTTCATACGTAATACCCGTCGACTCAAATTCACTCGTGAGAGAAATCGTGTTACACACGAATTCCGATTGTCCTGAAAATTTCATAAACAGATCAGAGATTTTGCGGACTGCAGATATCGAACGTATAGAACCTATAGTTCTTGGAAATAACAAAGTAGTTGTCACAGGGTTCATTGACATCATTACTCGAGGTCGAAACATTAGATTCAGGGTCATCTCGTTAGACACTGAACTAACAAAAAGTGGAGTTCTAGGACTCCCTGGATAAGACATGGATAAGACTCAACTTGGCTATTTGTAACTTAAACAATTGAAGGAAATAACGCCTATTGTTTTACAATATTAGTAAAATTCACGTTTGTCCGTGCGGTTCCCGGTAACAGTGGGGATGGATCCATTTCCAACCCCGATCCTACGCATTCTAGTGGTGGTCCGAGTCCAAATCAGCAAACTCAACCCGTTCTGAATTCATCTATCTCGGGTTATGTGCCTAACATACAACCAAACTTTGTAAATCTCGACGCAAGTTTGGCCATGACTTCCGTTCTAGAGTTCATGACTCTTCAGCAGAGTCCATTCCATATCCCCACTTTTGACAAAAAGAGCCCCCCTTAAAGTAATTCCTGCAAGATGTAGCTAACAGTGGAGTCTACATCACCGATGCGACGGAGCCCGGTTTCATAAAGGCCGTGTTAAGTAAGGTCAAGGACTCCGCACGTGCAAGCGTTCGGGATAATCGGTTCAATAAAATTACTGACATTGTGGCACATATAAAAAAACGATTCCCCCCATCAACAAAATACCAGTGGTATTTTGAATCCGTAGTAAATCTGTGCATGAAACAGAGAGAAACAGTTAGCGATTATAATGATCGCCTGTAGGGACTTTTGAGCGGAGCTAGACATGCCCTTCAAAAGAATTACACAGCCAGACATTAAGGCGTGAGCGAATCACCTGTGGTTCTCGTTGTAAAAAGCCACATCATGATAAAGCCGGTGGTAGATAGTGCCCTTGACGCGTTTATCAAAGGGTTACCAGACGAGTTGTCTATTTTTGTAGATACTAGAAATCCCAAGAATCTCAGTAAGGCCTTTGAGTACGCCCTTCACACCGAAGAAAGACAGATATATGCCGAAAGGTCTAGGACTTCATCCTAACACATTTCTCGGGGTAAGGAGAGTACTCAAGAACATCGTCGCTCTTCAAGCCCTTATTCAAGGCAAATGGAGAAAACTGATAACCAGGAAAAGAGGAAGATTGTACATAACCCTGTAGTACCTCAAAACTTAGTCTACCCACACCCTTCTGTTCCTCAGTATCCATCACAGTACATCCCACAGTACCAACCACCCTATCCTGCACTATATTAACAGACACAGAATTCCATCCCACCATACCCGCAACTTCCTCCGGTTTATCAGGCGACACAGCCTCAATACCAGACGTCCCAACCTCAGTATCAGGTTCCCTAAGGGTAGCAATATCCGCCTCAGTACGCCTTTCCATTGAATATGGTTGAACAACCTCCTCAACATCCGTCGAATCAGGGGAACGCGAATTGAACTAATAAACACAGACGATTAGGGAACGCGAAACCGCCTAGGTAATTGTCGCCTAGACCTCACGGGAGTTTACGACTTGTCGCTCCGACAATCTTGTTGGGACTCTCCCTCAAGAGCGTCCTAAGATAGTACACTTTTCGGAGACCTCGATAAAATCCTTAGAGCAGGATCCAAACAAGAAGACTACCTTCCAGTAGTAGAGTTGACCGTCCCTGAGTTTAGGAATTCAAAATCTAGTTTTCTCGACGGATATTAATCTAATAAGGGTACGCGATTTACGTGAAGAACTAAATGTCGATACTAAAAATTACACCCTTATTATGGGAATAACAAACCTTCCAGTGAAAACCCTCGGTACAAATGAAATTTCGATCTAAGACACCCCTGTCGAGTTCCATGTAGTGCGAAATCTTTTTTCAATTTCTCCAGACGGGATTCTGGGAAGATATTATCTAAAACAGGAGCAGACCCTTTCGTTTAGACACAATTGAGTAGTCAGCGCTTCCCATCCTATAACACCGATTCCATTTATCGATAAGGAATCGCTGGAAGCCAAAAAAAAAAAACATAGATCTGAGGTCAAGTCATTTTACCGAGTTTTTAAAATAAAAGCGAAAACTAGGCAACCAATTGCTATAGACGTTAGTAATACTAAACTGCCTCTCGGTTACCTACCGCGAATTGACACGCCCAAAGGACTTTATTTGGGTGAAGCCGCAGTTTCCAACGATAATTGTGTATGTTGTGCTATAGCCATAAACACCACCGAAGCAGATATTCTATTTGAACTCACTCCTCAAGAACTCACTCCTTTTGACTTCTGTAAATCCCCCGATGAAAAATCCTCGGATTCCGAATCAGAAAATTTTCAGCAGGAATTCGGGGATACTGTCTCGGAGCGTGCCGAAAGGGTGAAACAAAGTTTACATATTTCTCACTGTAACAAGGTATTTCCCAATTTATTATTACCGCCTGACCAGGGGATGGTCCAGGATGGGAACCCAATTTACAAAGACGGCGATTGGATGAACACACCTTGTGACACTCCTCGGAAAACTGAGTTCGCGAGTCTCACTCTTTCGACTCACGAACAACCCACGAATCTCGTTGATTCTTTATACTTCCAGGCGCCAGGCAGGATTATTTCTGCCCGAGCCTCGCTGGATCTGATCCTGTCACTCGTTGATCGGCTAGCTCGCCACGCTGTATGAGGGGAAGTCAGAACGCGAGAGAGGGAGAGGGAGGGGAGGGGAGGTAGATGGAGAGGAGGGAAAGAGGAGGAAGAGGGGGAGGGGAGAGAACACTGGAGCGTCGAAATAAATTTTACTCGCATTCACATTACTTTTAGTTTAGTTTAGTTTATTAAAACATTAGGAAAACTCAAAATTGACAAAAATTTATTCCGTATGTCTTGTAAATTTTTGTATTACAGAAAGAAAACTAAGAAATTAAAGTACTCAACTTTTAACAAAACACTAGCAATCAGAGAAGGTAGAGTAACTATCTTGAGAAAAACCCCGAAGTTCAAAAATGGCTGCCCAAGACACTCACGCTTTGCCCCGACGCCGACCGGCGTGCTATGTCGCGTGCCCTCACCCTGACTCTAAAAAAACGCTCGGCTCAGCCAAGCTGCGGACGAACTACGTGAGCCGAACGTTTCACGCACTGATCTTCCGGCGAGAGGATCTCGAGCGTCCCAAACTAGGTGAAAGCTACTTTTCTCTACATGCGAGTACATGAGGTCGCTGCCACGTGTGAGCCAATGTCGAGACTTGCGAGGCCAGCAAAGATGCAGAAAAGAGAGACTTTAACAACCTTGTAACCATGCCGCGAGGTCCTCCTTCCAATTTTGGTCCATTCTGAGACTATAATAGTGCACTGGGGTCGGGTTAGTCATTCAAGAATCCACACTGTTCCTTCAGGAATACTTTTTGCAGCCAAGCCAAGAATCGCAGTGATGGAAAATCGTTTGCTCGCTCGTCTTCTTACTCCTTCCCATGGAGCCCTCGTGACTGTCCGTGCTTTGAACTTTGATTGATTCTGGGGCACAGTCGAGGTCCAGTGAGCTGAATCCGTCAATCCGCATCTCGGTATGGTCGCCGTGAGCCTTGTTGGACCTGGCCATCGGACTATCGAGACCCCTATTGGCCCGTTGGATAGTGACCGGTCGTCCCGATACAAGCAGCCTGACCTGATCTCTAGTTGAAAATAGTGGAATCACTGAATCAACGAGCTCGCCCTCCTCCCTGGCATGGTTTCCATGTTGAGTTGACAGACTGTCAACACCCAGTGTCATCTGCAATGGTGTTGACAAGTTGCCGGTTTGTCATTGCGTTTTAAGTGATGGTTTTCCTCAGGCTCGAATCGAATTCCCTGGATCGGATTACTTGGATGTTGTCTTCTCCGTCGGCCCACGTTGAGTCTTCGCCTCGCAAGTTCAGTCTCGACATTGACTCAAAACATTTCAAGGTCTGTTGCCAATTCTTAATTTCTAAACTAATTAAATTGGGTTCCTCTGAAACTCAAAAGTAAATAAATAAATAATCCGTTCGCGTGACGTTTCGGGGTTAGGTTTGACTTCGGCAAAATCTCGGAAAGTTCTTATACATACGTGAGTTTTTTCTAAAACCACGCTACGTCATTTAATACCCGAGGAAAAGGAACATGTGTTTCGGTGGGCAGACGATTTCCCAGATATATTTTATCTAAAGGGGGAAAAACTCACGTATATCCATTTAATACAGTATAGGATACCCTCAATAGATGACGGAGTAATTCACAAGAAACAATATCGATGGCCTCATGAAGCTTCCGAACAAGTGGATTCCCAGGTTCAAAAGAAGATTGATAGCGGAATCATCGGTCCTTCCAACTCACCCTACAACTCGCCAGTACTAATTGTCCCAAAGAAACTCGACGCTTCTAGGGAGAAAAAGTGGCGAGTGGTCATCGACTACAGAGCCCGTAATGAGAAAGTAGTTGGAGATGTGTACTCTTCGCCGAACATCAGCACCATCTTTGACAGGCTTGGCAATGCTCGATACTTTACGGTTTTCGACTTTGCAAGTGGTTTCCATCCAATGGAAACACACCCCAATGATCGGTACAAATCGGCTTTTTCTTTTCGTAGGGCTCTCCATGAATATTGGCGCATGCCAATGAGCATGAAGAAAACCCCGCTTACTTTCCGGCGACTTTTAAATAGCGTCCTGTCTTCTCTGATCGACACCGAGGCTTTTGTCTACCTAGATGATATAATAATCTATTCGGAGACCCTAGAAGAACACGATGTTCAAGCTAGTCGATTATTCACCCGCCTCCGAGAAGCTAACTTGAAGCTTCAACCAGATAAGTGCTATTTTATAAGAACCGAAGTAGCCTATCTAGGACACTTAATCGGAGTTGATGGTGTGAGGGAAAATCCTGCCAAAGCGTCGACAATTAGGAACTTCCCTCACCCCACTACCGTCAAGACCATCCAACAATTCCTAGAACTCACAGGTTACTATCAAAGGTTCATAAAGAACTATGCTTAGTTAACTACATCGTTAACGAAACTCTTGAAAAAGGATACTGTATGGGAATGGTGAGCCGAGCAGAGGAGTTTTTTGCAAACTCTGAAAGTATCTCTGAAAAAAACCCTTATTGCAATTTTCAGACTTTACCAAGGTTTTCAAGCTAACGACTGATGTATCAGAACAAGCAGTCAGACCTATTTTGACCCAAGAAAAAGATTGAATGGACATGCCCATTGCATATTTCTCGAAGCTTATGAAAACTTTTGAGAAAAAATGTACCCCAAGGCCGAGAGAGAGTGCCTTCCAATACTTTACACAGTCGCGAACTTCCGTCCATACTTGTACGGGAAAGAGTTTACACTGGTTTGTGATTTTGAGCCAATTCACTGGATGACTTATGTTGAGAATCCTGGAGCAAGGCTACTAAGGCAGCGACTCAGACTCCAGGATTGTCAATACAAGATCGAGTACAAACAGGGTAAGTTGAATAGGAGTGTTGAAACCCTATCAGGCAATTCTGTCACTGGCACTGAATCCCTTGAACCCTCCGAATCCTTTGACACAACAAGCCTCCCTCAAAGGTCGTGAAGAGACAAGACAAAAAGAAAAACCCAAAAAGGTGCTGACGATTCAGCAACAACAAAACAGCTACAAGGCCCTACCGATTACGCGTTCCGCGACACAGAAAGAGGTTAGTAAAGAGAAGAATTTTCAGCCTGATCCCAGCAAGGACGCATACACGGACGTTTATGTGGATAGTGCGTGCAATTACAATGGAAGTGGAAAGCCAAGAGCAGAAATAGATGTCTGGTTTGGGCCTGATAATCCCCTAAACGTTTCGCGATCATCGAGAGGTCGACAGACAAACAATGCCGCGGAAATTGAAGCAGCTACAGTGACTGCTCAAAAAGCTCAGGAAGCTGGAATCAAGAAGCTGAGAATGAAAACCGACTCTAACTTCTTGGTATGAAGCGCTACTGAATGGATCCCAAAATGGGATGCCAATGACTGGAAAAATTATGAAAACAAGTCAGTCAAAAATCGATCTGAATTGAAAAAACTAATGAAGGCCATGAAATCCTTCGAAGTCATCTGGAAACACATCCCCAGCCACCAAAGAATACTTGGAAACGAAATGGCAGATCAACTGGCTCGTGAAGGCGTGGAGAAGCTAATCCCCGCCGATCCTGATGACCAGGACTCAGAGGAAGACTCTTGCTCCAGTAAGTGGCAGTTAACGTTTCACGACTGCCTTCTGACAGCGATGACAGCGGCATCGAGAAAGAATTTCTTCCGGAAGCTGAAAAAGGGGATATATAATTAAAATATGGCCTGCAGGATTTAATTAACAGGTTTGATGTGTCATTAAAGGGACTTTTCCAAAAGGGAGATGAACAGAAACACTTAGACACGCCATAGTTCGCCCAAGGACGCTCACTCAGTCTCGCCAAGACCTGTTAGGGAAGGATTTAAGACCAAAAAACAGGTCCCAGAGCCACCTTATTTACCGGGAAAAATCCTTGTAATGGAAGGAAGAGGCACTATTCGATTCAAGGATCCAATGGAAGACCCAGAGTCCCCTATCCTAGGAAGACAACCGCAGAGAAGATCATTGTTTCCGAAACCAGGACTACTGAAGTGAATTCAGGAGAAAATCAGAATGGAAGACTTCGAAAGTGTCCACGAGTGAACCCCCTTCATTCTCCACTCCCTTGGTAGATTTTATGGTACCTTATGAGGATCCACCATCACCCCCTTCCTCTCCTGAGATTCCCACTGCACCTAAACCAAGATAAATGACTACCTGTACAGTCAAACCCAACGTTTTTTATCAATGGACTGAACCATTGACATACCGACGAGACAATTACGCTCAATTTATTTCTGAGGAATGTGAACCCACGAACGTCATCGCTAAGCTCCTTGTGGCTACTAAACGTCTTGGCCTTCAAGACATTCAGGAATGACGACCTAAAAAAGGACAAGTCCTGGTAACTCCGCACGGTCAACATAAAACTTACTCGAATGTAGGTAAAAAACGTCATTTCGATTAGGTCGACTGGAAGGACGTAAAATCGAAGTTCCCACAAAAGAACTAAGACCCAAAATAATAGCCGAAAACCACAGCAGTCCCAGTGAAGGTCACAAGGGCATAACAAAGACATACCGACGTATTAGAGAACGGTACACTCGGCCTAGGTTACAAGACGAGGTCACACAGTTCATTCGACGCTACAAAACGAACAGAAACTCGTAAAAATTCGTAGTTGTGAACCCTTGTTGATTACTGACACTCCAGCCGAATCTTTCGACAAAGTTTCTCTAGACGCGGTTAGTAAATTGCCAACAACTCTAAACGGGAACCCGGCATATCCTAACAATGCAAGACAACTTCACCAAGTATTGTATTGCCGTTCCTGCTCCCCGTTCTTTCCTTTTGGATCTCTTTTTCCCCTAAAAGACCCTTAAATTTTTTTTATAAAAACTCCACGAGTTGTTGAATGTATTTATCTATATTTGGGATGAGGAAAGGAAATTTATCACCACTGCCCACCAATATCCACCCGTTCGTCACCCACTCGCCACTTTCCACAAAACTTACATAACACTTCGGCGCGGAACTACGCTAACAATGTGACGCGAAGCGCGAAGAACTGATTGACGGGGGCAGTGCTTGGTCCATTGGAACAACCACTTCGTCACCCCCACTTTATTAGCACCTAGACATCAGATCAAGAGCATAATGCAAGGGCCTAGACCCTGCATAAATTAATGCTCTTGCTTCATGCGATGAAGGCACGTACGCGAGTAAGGTTAAAAATACGCCACTGATCCAATTCTCGGAAACGTACTCCCCTTTTTCCAAGCGCATGGTTTATTCTGATGATTTTAAAATTTCAGAGACAGAAACTAGGCTTCAAAACAAAATTATTAATTAAGAAAGGTCGGGAATAAGTCCATTTTATTCCGAATTTCTTAAACCATTCAAAATTATCATCAATTTTGGCAAAACCCTGAAATTATAGATTTTCAATTCATTTTCAACTACTTGGTATTTCTCGGTTGTGTCATTGAAAATTCAGGTTGATATTGATTCTTGAAAATAAGGTTAATTATTGAAACTATCCAAACTGTTGAATTGTCCTCACACAGTTTTGATGAAAGTGCTGAACTTGAATAAAAAATTTGGACTTTAAAATAAAATACTGATTCAGATTTCTTATGATAAGATCCAATTTAATTCACGTTCTGACTTAAGATTAGGACCTAAAAACTTTGCAAGTTTCAGAATGAATTAAGAAAAAATGGTCAAAAATTCAAAATTATTAAATTAAATTAAAATTAAAATTTAAGGCGAAAATTATGTTACGCGGTCAAAATTAATATTATAGAAAAACAAGAAACAAATTGCGTGTAATTAAGCCACCCAAATTGTGTTCGCATTATTTTGCAGAAATTTAATCAAAATGTTGGACCATAGCTCAAATCAAGTACTTTAATTTTGAATCAAGCTCTACATGATGCATTCAAGTTGAAGTTTGACAAATGCGAACATTTGGTTTAGAATTGTTAAGAAGAAAACTTGGATTACAAAACAGGAGCAAGGAAAAGTAAAAAATCTGCCCGGCCCCCTTCGGGGGCGCGGGCACATTCTCATCTCGCGCTTCGCGCGCGGCTCGCTGCGCTCGCAAGTTTCAGCGCGCCTAGGGCGCGCTGAGTGGCCGTCGCGCTTCGCGCTCCGATCCAAAATACTCGTCGCGCTTCGCGCTGCGCGCGAAGGCCTAATAGCTCACGCAGCTCACCTCGCTCGCTAGTTTCAGCGCGCTTTCGGGCTCGCGGAATATTCGTCGTTCTTTGCGCAGAGTCAAGTTT